>JAHIAL010000017.1:4592480-4816754 GCA_021605145.1 Aegilops bicornis
GCTGTTGTTGTTGTTGTTGCTGGTGCTGTTGTTGTTGGTGTTGTTGTTGTTGTTGTTGTTGGTTCTGCTGCTGCTGTTGCTGAGTTTGCTGCTGAGATTGCTGTTGTTGCTGATGCTCATGTTGATGTTCCCTTGCTTTCACTAACTGAGTCTGACAGGGCACAATAAAGTATAGCTTCATTTGTATGAACTTCTATGGGTTCTCCTAAAATTTACTTGAAAATATGATTTTCTAGTTTTATTTTATGTTTCATAATTTTTCAAATTTCATGGTTCCTCTGATATTTTTAACTGATGGGCTGCTATGCTTGATGCGGTGTAATGTGTAATGTACCCACCGCGATCCCAGTTGTATCCTTCCAGAGGAGCGGCCTCGAAATTTCTTAACATTAACAAAAGTTGAAGCCTATTTACCCAATCGAAATGTTCTTAAAAAGAAATTTTGACCAATTGACAGATGAAGAAACAAGAAGAAAGATGCAAACTTGGGGAGTGAGAAGAGTAAGTCACAAGCTTGGGGAAAAGAGTAGCATCAAGAAGCTAATAGGAGAGAGAATTAGGTGTTAAAGCTCAGAGTAGTGGAGAGGAGAAGAAACAGAGCTCAGATCAGTGTAGGGAATAGGAAGCTTTGGGAAGGAAGGTAATAGAAAGCTTGGAACGAAGGTAATAGAGGGGTCAAATTTGGCAGATCTATACTATAGCTGGCCACGTCATACTAGCGGAAGTGATACAATCCTGTTCTCTGTGATATTTTGGTGGTACAAAAATGAAACAATACATCATTGTGGTATTTTCCACTTTTCCTTTTAGAACCAGGTTTTTAAGTTTTACCCATGAAGTGGATAATATATTACAGAAAGAAAGAGCAAAGGTACATACCTGAATATATGATGCTGCAATATCTGAATGCTTCTCATTTGTTCTTGCTATGAATATATCCCAAAATACCGACCACCATTCAAAAAGGAAGCCACCAGGAGCATCAATTGCTATGAGAAAGATAACCGCAGAAAGTGAACAGTAGCACTCGATATGGGGAAACTAAAAACCTACTTACTAAAATAGCTTCATGTCAACTTGCTGAGAGGTACATACCAACTGGATCTGGTGAAACCTTCCCTTCCGTTTGGAAGGCTTTTGCAGTTTCCTGCAAATTTCTCTTCACAAAATAGTCATATATGTAGACATCCAACCTGTGTTATTAGACAATCAATCGTTTAGTTTTGTGAAATGGGTGTTGAAGTTTGAACCAGATAAGTTCGAATTCACAAGTAAACTGTCATTAGAAAACGAGGAATGCTACTGCATTAACTTTATTTTATGTTCTCACATTCTCAATAACAAATTAATGATGAGCTAGAAGCTTAAAAAGCAAGTCCTGATGTGTTCTATACTAGCGCTTTAAAAATTGTGACCTTTTACTATTCACATAAAATATTTAGGTAGCAACCTACTACACATGAACCACAAATAATTACCACCAATCATCATTAGTAGGTGTGGCCACAATATAGAGGGCCTCGTCAAAAAGAAAAAAACGCTCCTCGCGTGGCTCCCCAGGGCGACGCCGGGGGCCCAACCCTAGCGCCGCCAGAAGCACCCCAACCTAGGCGTCTCCCCTACCGCCGTTGTCGCCGGTGTTGGCCGCGGTGGCGGCGGCAAGGCGCTGAAGGTGCCTGGGTGGTGGTTCGCGGCGGTGATCCAATGGTGCGGCTAGGGAAGTGCCTGTGGGGAGATCGTGCGCGACGGCCAGGGCAGGCGGCCCTAGTTGTGTTGCGGTGGTTGTCGCCTCCATGGCCTGGTGCTTCTTTGGCGACAGTTGGTGGCGGTGGGCCGTGGATCTGATCCTTGCCCAGATCCGCCGTCGGTGTGGCTCTTGGTCGGCCCGGTGATAGGGCTGATGAGGGCAGCCGAGTCCCATTGCCGGTGTTCCGGCGGCTGCGTGCACCTTGACTGCGCGTTCGCACGGATCTAGTCAGCTGCGGGTTTGGAGTGGTGCGACTGCCGGTGAAAACCGTGTTGACTTCTCGGGGTCATCGGTTTGGAGCAGGTGCTGGCTAGAGGAGCCATGAGATGGAGGGGTGTTGCATCTACCACATCGACGACGCGGGGTCTCGGCGGCATGGCGCAGCCGAGTCTCGGCAACAGACGCATGCAGAGTGGTCGCACTATTTGGCGTCGTGGCGATGTCAACGGCAGGGCCGGTGAGGGTTATGCATGGTCCCTGTCCTGAAGACGGCGACGGCTTCCAAAGCATGCGCATGCGGTGCATGAGGGTCTATTGGACCGGTTTGTGCTCCCGGCTCGCTGTTGGGCGGCTTGGTGAGGCCTCCGGATCTAGATGGTGGGGCTTCACTGAGAGGTCAGGACACATGGCCCTAATCATGGCCACTCCCATCATTGAGCTTGTGGGGTAGCGACAATGATCTAATCGAGATGGCTTCGGGTTGATCGATGTATTCTTTTTGTCAGGCTTCGTTGAATACAACACCAACAACAAAGTTTCAACAAAGTCTTTAGTCCCAAACAAGTTGGGGTAGGCTAGAGTTGAAACTCATAAGATCTCGCAACCAACTCATGGTTCTGGCAGAAGGATAGCAAGCTTCCACGCACCCGTGTCCATGGCTAGTTCTTTGGTGATACTCCAGTCCTTCAGATCTCTCTTTACGGACTCCTTCCATGTCAAGTTCGGTCTACCCCCGACCTACCATGACATTATTAGCATGCTTTAGCCGTCCGCTATACCTTTGGAGCTTTTGGAGGCCTCGCTGAATATGCCCCAACCATCTCGGTCGATGTTGGACAAGCTTCTCTTCAATCAGTGTTACCCCAACTCTATCACGTATATCATCATTCCGGACCCGGCCCTTCCTGGTGTGGTCACACATCCATCTCAACATGCGCATCTCCGCTACACCTAACTGTTTAACATGTCACCTTTTAGTCGGCCAACACACAGCGTCATACAACATTGCAGGTCGAATAGACGTCCTATAGAACCTGTCTTTTAGCTTTTGTGGCACTCTCTTGTCATAGAGAACACCAGAAGCTTGGTGCCACTTCATCCATCCGGCTTTAATTCGATGGTTCACATCTTCATCAATATCCCCATCCTTTTGCAACCCCAAATATCGAAAGGTGTCCTTTTGAGGCACCACTTGCCCATCAAGGCTAACCTCCTCGTGCCTAGTATTTCTAAAATTGCACCTCATGTACTCGGTTTTAGTTCTACTAAGCCTAAACCTTTCGATTCCATGGTTTGTCTTCATAGCGCTAACTTCCTATTAACCCCTGTCCAACTATCATCGAATAGCACCACATCATCCGCAAAAAGCATACACCATGGGGTATCTCTTTGTGTATCCCTTGTGACCTCATCCATCACCAAAGCAAAAGATAAGGGCTCAAAGTCGACCCCTGTGCAGTCCTATTCTAATCGAAAAGTCATCGGTGTCGCCATCGCTTGTTCGAACACTTGTCACAACATTATCGTACATGTCCTTGATGAGGGTAATGTACTTTGTTGGGACTTTGTGTTTCTCCAAGGCCCACCACATGACACTCCGCGGTATCTTACCATAGGCCTTCTCCAAGTCAATGAACATCATATGCATGTATTTCTTTTGCTACCTGTATCTCTCCATAAGTTAGTTGTTGTACGAAGAAAATGGCTTCCATGGTCGACCTCCCAAACATGAAACCAAACTGATTTTTGGTCACACTTGTCATTCTTCTTAAGCGGTGCTCAATGACTCTCTCCCAGAGCTTCATTGTATGGCTCATCAGCTTAATTCTACGATAATTAGTACAACTCTGAACATCCCCTTGTTCTTGCAGGCTTTGTTGAATAATTTAATAAAAATGATCGTGTGCATCATTTTTTATGCAGAGGCCAGGGGTCCCAGCCTCCTTTTCGGAAGAAAATATTATCATTAGTAGGCTTTTCTTTGCGAGAGAATCATCATCAGTAGGCTTGTGAAACTGCAACCTCCTGAAATAACGAAGCTACTTCGTGTTCAAAAGTGCAGCCCTCGTGAAAATATTACCAATTAATAGAGAAGTACTAAAAATTCATCGTTTCACAATAGATTTTGACAAAAATCGCAAACTCTATCAAAACCTAAGCTTCGGAACCAAATTAATTGTATACTAAAATCACTAATACAAACTTACACAGACAGTCTAGTCGGGAAGTGAATTAATTGTATGCAAACAGGACACAAATCGTGCCTGCAATTACTCGCTAAGCTGAGCCTACCCGGAAAAGAGGAGCTAAATGGGAACCGCTGAGAAATAGGAGCTCCCACAAAACGATATTCCCCTCTCGCTCGCTGCTCGCAGGTACTAATCTATCACAATGCTCGCCCAGGAAGCACCGTGACCGCAGAACTCCACGAATCAACACAAGGAAGCATGCAACAAACCAAGGATTTTAGAAGATATCCTCACATCTTATCCGCCTCCCAGTTGGTCTGCGACTGAGACTGGGACTGAGACTGAGATTGCGACATGGCTCCGCACCCGGCGCCACAACCTAGCAAATCCGGAGGCGCCCACGAGAAAGCAGCCCGGCCAGGGTGGTGTTTCCCCCCGACAAGCGCCTCCGCCTCTACGGCGACTGGGCGCGGGCAGTGACGCGCTAGCTCCCCGCAGCCGCCGGGGACGGTGGGCGCGCGTATCTCTCCCCCGCAGCAAGGGCAAGCCCTTAGGGGTGACTGGGTGGGGGAGGCGAGAGGAGAAGGTTGGATGCGTCAGCAACGGCGGGACGGGAGGAGAGAGTGGAGCGTAGGCGTAGCAGAGAGAGAGGGGTGGGAGAGAAGTTGAGAGGAAGACAAAATCGACGGGAGGGAGGGGAGAGGGGGATTGGCCGCGCTGCGTGTACCAGAGACTTGTATGGAAACTGATGGTTTGTGTATGACGCGTGGGTCCAGGAATATTAATTCCGTCAAGGGGCCTACTGTCAATTCTTAGGGTTCAGCGTGGAAGCCATTCACATACGTTTTTTTTCTTTTCTTTGCGAAGCTTTTACATCACGGAGGCTACTGGAGTCTGGAGACATGGTGATAAATTGCATACTTCCAAAATACTGCGCAGCACGCAAGTAACGCACATCGGCACCATACAACCGAAGAATTTGACTTCCTCAAAAAAAAAAGAATTTGACATCAAATTTGGACTCAGACGATGCCCGGTAGCTTTGTGACTGAGATTTTGATTTTAGAACATTGAAAAACATCGACACATAAATGATCGCTTTGACTATTTTGTAATTGCAGTCTCACAACTAAAATAATGTGCACTTAAGAGTTTTTTTTAACACAATACTGACGCAACATATACACGCGCATACACTCACCCCTTAAAGCACTTTCAAAAGATCGAAAATTAAGATATTATCTTGAAATTTACAAAGCACCATAGGCACCGTCATTATCGAGGAAAACGCCTCCTCCCAATCGAATCGCAAGATCACGGGAAATTCTGATAAATCCGGGAATAAATCTGAGCATCGTAAGCTTGAACCCTGGTGGGTTGGGGATACCGGTCCCTCTAACCATCCAACCACATGTTGGTTCACATGTGCACTTAGAGTTAATCTGTGATTTTTGAGTAGTCAAAGATTTTTTTTCTCACAGTTCTTTCTTTCTTTTTTGACAGTATTTGGTTAGTCAAAGATAGCTATATGCTACGTATTAGTAGTTGTTTGTTGAAGAAACCAGGCTCACAATTACGTATTAGCAACATCTTTGTTTGATTGATACTAATCATGAAGGTTCCACTGATTACTCGAAAGACGCATTAATTAATCAGTACTACTAGGTCTGTGTCCTTCGAAGCGTAAGGGAAAAATCACTGGCAATCTGTATGTTAAGTTCGTGGAGGAACCCGATCGATATGTTTAGTTTAACAACTGGACAGGGGTCAAGTGGGTTTGTTGCATGCTGTTCTCTTAAGCAAACAATGCCTAATTGATGTCTCTTGGTTCAGTGGCATGTCTCTCACCCATCATCCCTGAAAGCAATGTGACTTGTAGAGATTGCTTCTCGGAGTAAAAAGCATAAAACCATTACTATCATGGTGACATTAATAGAAAAATCCCATTTTCTTTTTGTCAAAAAAAAAAACACCGAACCCGACGTTAAAATTTTACCGAAAGCATTGAACGTCACTTGATGCTGATTCAGACGTGGCAAAGGGCTGGCCGCGGAGGTGTGATTTGTTGTTAACCGCCATATGCTAAAGATGACCACAGGGCCACCCGCTTCTCTCTCTCTCTCTCTCTCTCTCTCTCTCTCTCTCTCTCTCTCTCTCTCTCTCAATCCTCCCGTTTCACCTCCCACGCAATGTCGTGGTGGTCCTGGTTCTCATGCAGCATGGCGAGCACCATGTCCTTGGTATTCAGCGGCTGCGGGAGTGTAAATGTTGCTCAACAACATGGTGCTCTTCCCTGCAAGGCTCGTCTACCCCTCCCATGTGATGCACAAGCTCGATGCCCACCACCTCCTGCAGGCGCACCCGCGATGGTGGCGGCAAAGAGCGGCTCGATGACACTCGACAAACCTCCCTTGACAAGGTCCTTGATAATCCCTAAGTGCAACGAATTGTCGTAGCACTTTCCCATGATGGAGGTGGTAAGTATGGAGTGTTGAACCCACAAGGAGCTAAAGGTAGATTAATATTCTCTCGGGTCCTATATGCCATTGATACAATCCTACGTACACTAAGTGTTTGCTTTACATAGAAAAGAAAACTAGAACTACTTTGCAGATAAGAAAGGGTAGCTTTGCAAGACAATAAAGAACTTCAAAATAAAAGTTATGTGTTGTTTAAGTAAAAGTACAATCAAATAAAGATAGCGAGTATGAAAAAAGAGGTGGTAGGATATCCGGAATTGTCCCTAGGCAATTAGTTAAGTTACTAGACCGATCGTCATCATTGCAGTTTTATATGTGGGAGAGGCCTCTACTAACATACTATCCTTACTTGGAATCATACATACTTATGATTGAAATTATTAGCAAGCATCCGCAAATACTAACACACTCATTATGTTAAACTCAACCATAGCATTAAGATATATTGTTCCCCTTCATCCCATATGCATCAATTTCTATGGTGTGGCAAGGTAACTCTGTCACTCCGGCTATCGTATGCATGGTCCTATCAACATATTACTGTAACATCCCAAATTTTCAATTTCGAATGTTATACATAGATCATCACTTGCATATCATATTTTATTGCATTTTGGCTCGATCCTAGAAATTTCACGCAACTCAAGGACCCACTGAGAGAGTTGGGGATTACGTTACTTTCATATTTGAGTTTTCTCAAATTTTGAAAATAGGATCATTGGATTTTATTTATTTTATCTTCAATTATTTCTACTATCAAAATATGAGAGAGGGAATAAAATGACTTTCCCATAATAAAGAAATATTGAAGATTTAATAAAAAATCAAATAAGATTTTATCTGGAGTTTTCCGCTATTTTATTTAAATTTAGGAAAAGTGCGTGTTTTTCAAAATTGCATTTAGGCCCCAAATAAATGTTCATCTTGTCCGGCTTGATTTTAGAAGTCGGGAAAATTTATTTCGGGATTTTTGAGTCCGCTTAGTATTTCTTTCGTTAGTTTTTCTCGCGGAATTATTAAAAAATAAAAAACGAACCGCTTTGTTGTAATCGCCGTGACTCACCGCCCTGGCCGGGTCTTTATAGCGCCCGGCCGACCTCAAGCCAAGCCGCCGCCACAAATTTCTGCCGCCGCCCACCTAACCCTAACTCCTAGCCCTCGCCGCCTCGATTCATTGGCCTTGTAGCCGGAGCTCGACGCCGCCATCGCCACGCCGCCACGGACCACTTGCCGCGTCGCCGCCGCTCGCCGGACCACGCCCGAGGTTGACCGAGCCGGTTTTCCTCGAAAAACCGTTCGGTTTTTCCGTTGGTTTTCGTCGGTTTTTTTTGTTTTCTGTTTTTTTATTTAGATCGGTTTTTTTCGGTTTAGGTTAAATAGCGAAGCGTTGCTCGCTCGTTCGCTTTTAACGAACGCTGTTCATCGCTTAGATCCAGTATAACGAACGCTCGCTCGTTAAGGTCGCTCGTCGTTTTCTTTTTCTCGGATTTATTCCGCGATTTTTCGATCGCGATTTCGATCCGATTTTTGATCTAGTATAACTTTTTCGCTGTTTATCGGAATCAGCGATTCAAGCGCTGAGTTTTGTCTCGAAACCCTCTTTCCGAATAATCAACTCAAACAAGTTTTTGCTTCCTGAAAATTTGACTTAGGTCCAGATTAGTAAAACGAAGCCTGTTTCTTTCGCGTTTGTTTTTAATTTAGCCGTTCGAGTTGTTTCTTTTGCAAACCGGAGTTCTTAAGTTGAACTTTCTGGTTAGATCTTTTATTTGAGTTTTACCTGTGCATTAGTTGAGTACTTATTGTGTGTTTGTTTGTTTTGCGTTAGAGTACATCTTTGTAAGCGCCGCCAGCTTGCTACTTTTGAATCTCTAGGTTTCACGGATCATCGACAAGGCAAGTAACACTTTGATCATATTCCCTTTTCATACCCAGTTTTATGCATTAGATCAATCCTCAAACACTTCGCATGATTAGGATCTAATTAAACTGTGGGTTTTGGGAAAGTAGATGAGGTAGTACCTATTACCCGTTTTATTATCAAACCCTTGGGAGTTACTTCTACGTTTGCTTATTATGCCATGCAATGCTAGTAGACGTGGATTGGGTGAGTGTATCCATGACAGATGTGAGATTTTAATTAATGGTTTACTTAAGGTGGCAACTTAAACACACATCTGGGTGGATTGAGGTACCTGGGTATTCCAGATTGCTGCTTTTTTTTGGACCGCCACCCAGGCTCGAAGGGATCATGAGATTATTCATGCTAGAAACTTCCGTGTGCAGCCACAAGCTACTATGGGCTCTAGCATAGTTGACTAAAGTCGTGCGAACTCTTACGGTGGTAGACTAGTGATGTAGGGGATGTAGGTTGGTATGGTCTACCTGCTCGTAAGGTGCTAAGCGCTTACGAAGACTATATCTCGGTCATCCGTTTCTCAAACATCATGTAGTGCGAGAAATCAAATGGAGGAGATCGAGTCTTGTGGGGGAAAGTGCACAAACCTTTGCAGAGTGTAACAAACTAATCATGGTTAGCTGTGTCCCCAGTTATGGACATCTTGAGTATCTAGTACTTGGATTATCCTGTGAATCTCATCATGTTACTTTAAATAATTTTGTTGGGTTTTAATGATGATGTTTAATTGGGATTGAGAATCATCGACCATTCTCAATGTTTAACAACCACCATGATAGTTAAATAAAATTTATTCCTTTGTTGTAGGGAAAAATTGGCTTTATGCAAAAGCGTAACGATAGAGCTTTCCACCAGCCAAATATGCATGTAGTATAGCATTACTCTTTTCATATTACTCTCTATGTGTTACCTTGCCAAAGATATTCCATGTGTTGACCCGTTTCAGTACACCAACGTTCATGTTGCAGCCTTTTCGCATTTACTTCAGTAAGGTGCCTTAGGTCGTGGTTCTATACTCAGTGTTGCCGTTGGAGTTGATGGACTCGCTTATCTTCCAAACCTTCCGCTGTTATCGTTATTAGATGGCCTTAAGCCATGTTTATTGTAATAAGTTCTCTTTTGGAGACACTCGATGTAATAAGTGTGTGATTGCCACTCTGTTATAAATCCTTCAAATCATGCGTATGTCAAGACATTACGATCCGAGGATGACAACGATGCACATAGATCATATTGTTTGAGGTCCCGTCGCTACATAAGATGGTATCGAGCACAAGTGGCCCTAGAGGACACTACCACTAAGCTAAAGCCCTAGATCACTACTCTTTCTTATCATTTCTGACTCCTCATCTTTTCTATTCTTTTAGGATGGCAGATGCAAGGAACAAGTTCACACAACCGGATGAAGATACACCCTTTGGATGTCACTTGAAGGAAATCACCAGATACCCGAACATCGGAGTACCAAGCTTCACCGGGACCTACAACGCCACTTTACCCGAAGAGGAGCGCTGGATGATTCAAGTTCAAGTTCCAGGAAGGACATTTGCACCAGTCACGGAGTCCATAGAGTTTTCCTTTGATGCACCAACCTGGAGTCTAGGAAAGAGCATGCCAGCCCACATCGCCATGGGACGCATTGGAGAAGTTTACCGCAATGATCTCAATAATACTATCTACCAGATTTGTGGGCGCCGAGATGAACAATGGGAGATGATCAGCACCAGGAGGGACAGATCAATCGCAGCTTATATCGAGGAGTTAAACCAAAGACATCCGACGTCGGGAGAACCCGGATGTCTTGTGCAGCATGGAGGATCTGCAGAAGGCTATGACCAAGATGAAGGAGCTAGAGGAAGAACTCAAGGCTACACGTGAAGATTACATGGAAGAAATTGAAGTGTTAGTGGAGAAGAATGATTACTTAACCAGGAAGCTCGGAGTTTTCATGGGAGACCCGCGCCAGAGGAAATGATGACGATTCCACTTGCGGATAACTATATCATCATCGCATTTACACCGACTCGGATCCCCACGCAGTGATGATGATGACTATGTTGATGAAGTGGAGCAGATATCATGGAGTCTTCATCTGAGCAGCTTTTTCTAGTTGACCACCATAACAATGGTAGAAATTCCCCATTGTAATTAGTTTAGTCAAGCACTTTTGTAATGATAGTTAGACCGTTGTATGCCCTTGTTTGAATTAATTGGAGTGATATTGATTGTTTTTGTCTCATGTGCATATGGGTAGTGTTTTCTCACAAGACCTCATTCTATTCTATTTTCTCATCCTCTCTAAACCCTCAGATGCCCCCCGACGTGACACCGGATTTGTTTTCCCACCGGAGATCACTCAGTTGATTCAGCAGCAGAATGCCTTGATTCAAACACTGGTACAGAACCAAGGCAACAACAACAACAATAACCCACCACCACAACCACCTGTTGACCATTTGACTCGTTTCTTGAGGCTAAATCCGCCAGTGTTTTCTAGTAGCACCGAGTCGATTGTTGCAGATGATTGGCTCATAAGGTTGGAAGGAGTTGACCACTTGTAGGATGCACGTCACCGGAAAGAGTGTGTTTTGCCGCACATCACTTGATGGACCCTTGACATCATGGTGGGAGAATTACAAAGCCACACACCCTATTGACACAAATACATGGGATCGAGTTTGAAAGCACAAGTGCTCCTCAGGTGGTTTTGGTAATTAATGTCAACATATCTCTTGTTCGACTAACACTTTTATCTAGTATGTTTCAGATAAGTTCAACAATGGAGTGGCATGGACTAAAGGATGTGGGAACTCCTTCAAGATGCTAAGGACAAAGGATTGGCTCAAGCTTCAAGCTCAAGACTCTTCATTTTATATTTTAGTGATCCAAGATCACATTGAGTCTATAGGAAAAGCCAATACTATCAAGGAGGATGAGGTGTTGCTTAATGAATTTCTTGCTCCACAGTGCTTAGTGATATGCTCCAAAACCCTCAACTACTTTCTCCCACTTCCACACATATGACCTAAACCCAAAAGTCAAACTCTGCCCCACCGATTCTTTCTATCCCGGCCACCGAGTTCGGGATGTCTTAGCCACTACCACAAACCCTAGGCAAATCCGGTCTCTCACCGATAGGGGATTTTGGTCTCACCGAGATGGGATTGTAATCTCTCATGTATGTCCATTATCAAATCGGTCTCACGAATTTGAGCAATCGGTACTACCGAGATTACAATGCAAACTCTCTCAATTAACTTATTACCAAAATCGGTCCCACCCCAGTTTGAGTAATGGTCCCACCGAAGTTTGCTCGACCAACTCTACGGTTAGCTAATTATCAAAATCGGTCTCACCGAAGTTTGTGTAATCGGTCTCACCGAGATTACGTTATGCCCTAACCCTAACGATATCGGTCCTACCGAAAGTTGCATGTCGGTCCCAATCGAAAACCCTCACGGTCACTAGGTTTACTAAATCGGTCCAGCCAAGGTTTGTTGATTCGGTCCCACCGAGTTTGGTAAATTGTGTGTAACGGTTAGAATTTGTGTGGAGGCTATATATGCCCTCCACCTCCTCTTCATTCGTGGAGAGAGCCATCGAGAACAAGCCTACACTTCCAAAGCATCCTAGTTCTCGAGAGAGAACTACCTACTCATGTTGAGACCAAGATATTCCATTCCTACCATATGAATCTTGATCTCTAGCCTTCCCCAAGTTGCTTTCCACTCAAATCTTCTTTCCACCAAATTCAAATCCTTGAGAGAGAGTTGAGTGTTGGGGAGACTATCATTTGAAGCACAAGAGCAAGGAGTTCATCATCAACACACCATTTGATACTTCTTGGAGAGTGGTGTCTCCTAGATTGTCTAGGTGTCACTTGGGAGCCTCCTACAATATTGTGGAGTTGAACCAAGGAGTTTGTAAGGGCAAGGAGATCGCCTACTTCGTGAAGATCTACACGCTAGTGAAGGCAAGTCCTTCGTGGGCTGACGGCCATGGTGGGATAGACAAGGTTGCTTCTTCGTGGACCCTTAGTGGGTGGAGCCCTCCGTGGACTCGTCTGGCAACTGTTACCCTTCGTGGGTTGAAGTCTCCATCAACGTGGATGTACGGGAGTAGCTTTACCACCTATCGGAACCACACCAAAAACATCCGTGTCTCCAATTGCGTTTGAATCCTCCAAAACCCTTCCCTTTACATTCTTGCAAGTTGCATGCTTTACTTTCCGCTGCTCATATACTCTTTGCATGCTAGCTTGTTATGTGTTATGAATGTTAAACTTGTGCCTAAACTCCACTTAAATCTAAAGAAGTTAAAAACTACAACTTTGGTACTTAGTGTCTAATCACCCCCCTCTAGACACCTCTTCTCAAGGTCCTACAAGTGGTATCAGAGCTTTGGTCTCCATTGCCTTGGTTTAATCACCATTGGAGGAAGATGGATGAGTCTACTTTGGGGAGTCTTAGACATAGAGTGCCTATTCTTGATGGAGTATTTTCATGAGTGGAAAAATGAGATGCTTGTAATTTTCAATCAATATCATTTGAACAAGTACATTGCTAGCCCTTGTGCACCTTGTGTTGATCCTATGCATCCTACCCTTGATGAATCAATTGACATGACTAGGAATCTTAGAACTGTTTATCTCATCACTAGAGGCTTGCCTAGAAACTTAATTGGAATCTTGCCTACTCTTGAGTGTGCCTACACTATATGGAAATTTCTTGAGGAACGCTTTCCAAATTATTCCTTGAAAAATCTAGATGAAATTCTCCATAAGTCTATTGCCTTGAGTAAGATGAATACTAGTGATCCTATGTTTGGTGATCGTCTATTTGAGCTTACAAATCTTATGCGTGCCAAAGGAGATGTTGGAATTGTTAGTGATATTATTTCGAAGCTATAAGAATTCATAAGCAAGATTATCGTCAAAATCACTCTAACGAATTACCCTCTCTAGGACTTGATCCACCACATGACGATGTTGAACATGGATACTATGATGAGGATGATGATAGTGACTTCGATCTTGACGATGCAATGAGACACTTCAGTCTTATGGCAAATCTTCGGGGATATGTGTCAGGAGGAAAAGAATGGGTTCTTGACAATGGATGTACCGACCACATGACCGGAGATAAAGACATGTTTCGTGAGCTTGCTAAAAATGATAGTCCTCGAAAGTACGTCACTTTCGGTGACAACTCAAAGGGTAAGGTGGTTGGCCTCGGTAAGGTGGCCATCTCTCACTCGAAAATAGCTCCATTCGTAATGTTATGCTCGTTGAATCTCTTGGTTACAACTTACTTTCGATTATCTAGACTTGCTGATTTTGGTCTCAATGTTCTATTCTTTGAAGTAGATTGCCAAGTGTTCCGTTGAGACAATCATAAAATGGTCTTTACCGGAAATTACGTAGAGGTGATCTTTACATTGTTGATTTCTCTAAAAGGCACAACCTAAAACTTTCTTCATTGCTAAATCCTCAAAAGGTTGGTTATGGCATGTATTTACTAGGTCACGTTGGCATGAGAAACCTTGGCGAGCTTATTAAAGGGAATCATATCCTTGGTGTTAACGATGTCATATTTGATAAGGATAGACTTTGCGGTGCTTGTCAAGGTGCAAACAGGTTGGAGGAAGGCATCCCGTGAAGAACATCATGACCACAAGGAGGCCACTCGAGCTACTTCACATGGATCTCTTTGGTCCCAACGCCTACAAGAGTCTCTGGTGGAAATTCTTTTGGTCTAGTTATAGTTGATGATTTTCAAGATTTACGTGGGTATTCTTTCTCGATGATAAATCGTGAGGTCCAAAAGATCTTCAAAAACTTCGCCAGAAGGCCCAAAATCAATTTGAAGTGAAGATCAAGAAGGTTCGCGGCAATGACAACAGTAATCGGAGTTCAAGAATGCAAATGTGGACACCTTTCTTGACGAAGAAGGAATTTCCTACGAGTTCTTGGCTACGTACACACCTCAACAAAATGGAGTTGTTGAGAGGAAGAACCGAAACGCTCATCAAAATGGCGAGAACGATGCTTGATGAGTACAAGACGTCAAGCATTTTTGGGCGTAAGCGGTTGAGACAAATTGTCATGCAACAAATCGCTTGTATCTTCACAAGCTACTCGGCAAGAAGACTCAAGATAGGAGCTCCTCACCGGTAACAAACCCCCAAGTTGGATACTTTCGAGTATTCGCTCAAAGTGCTACATTCTTGATAAGCATCGTCGTTCAAAATTTGCTCCTAAGTCTCATGAAGGTTTCCTACTAGAGTTATGGCTCAAACTCTCACACATACCGTGTCTACAACAATTTCACCGAAAGGTTGAAGAGGCGGTAGATGTGAAGTTTGATGAATCTAACGGCTCGCAAGTAGAGCAAGTGCCAATTGATGTAGGAGACAAAGATCCTCTGAAGCAATCCAAGACTTGTCTATTGGCAAGGTTCGTCCAACGGAGGTGAAGGAGAGTACCTCGTCCGTCCAAGTGGAAGCTTCTACTTCACAACAAGGTGGACCAAGAGTTGATATGGAAGCATCCACAGGTGGGACACACCAAGATGAAGAAAACGAGGAAGTGCATCTAGATGAACGCCATGACAACCTCCTTCTCCACCACTACAAGAGAACGACAACGCCAACAATGAAGAAGGCCAAGAAGAAGAACAAGATGAAGAAGAAGTTCAACCAAGAACCAAGCAAAGCTCTCACGAGTTCGAGCAAGAATTGCTAAAGACCACCCGTCGAGCAAATCTACAATGATATTCAAGCCGGAGAATCACTCGCTCTAAAACTGCTTAGCTAACTTTTGTGAAAACTATTCTTTCATCTCTAGCATTGAACCTATGAAGGTCGAAGAAGCATTGGAAGATCCGGATTGGATAAATTCTATGCATGAAGAGCTACACAACTTTGAAAGAAACCAAGTTTGGACATTGGTTGAGAAGCAGACAACAACCACAACATCATCGGTACCAAATGGGTGTTTAGCAACAAGCAAGATGAAGATGGACAAGTAGTTCGCAACAAAGCCACGTCTAAATGCCCAAGGCTACACACAAGTCGAAGGTATGGACTATGGTGAGACTTATGCTCCCGTTGCTAGACTTGAGTCCATTCGCATCTTACTTGCCTATGCTAATCACCATGATATCACCTTGTACCAAATGGACATTAAAAGTGCTTTTCTAAATGGTGAAATAGAGGAGGAAGTTTATGTTAAACAACCTCCGGCTTTGTCAATCCTAAGAAACCAAATCATGTTTACAAACTTCACAAAGCCCTTTATGGTCTTAAACAAGCTCCTAGAGCGTGGTATAAATGCTTGACCAAGTTCCTTATCGAGAAAGGCTTTGAAATTGGGAAAATTGATTCCACACTTTTTACTAAAAGGGTTAATTGAGAACTATTTGTATGCCAAATTTATGTTGATGATATCATATTTGGATCAACTAACCCTCATTTTAGTGAAAAGTTTGGAAAGCTAATGTCGGAGAAGTTTGAGATGTCAATGATGAGTGAGCTCAAGTTCTTTCTTGGGTTGCAAATCAAGCAAACTAAGGAAGGTACTTTTGTCTCTCAAACGAAGTACACTAAGGACTTATTCAAGAAGTTCAATATGCAAGAGTGCAAAGGTATGTCTACACCCATGCCTACTAGTGGACATCTTGACTTGACCAAAGATGGTGAACCGGTTGATCAAAAGGTTTACCGCTCTATGATTGGATCATTGTTATATCTATGTGCTTCACGTCCCGATATTATGCTAAGTGTGTGCATCTGTGCACTGCTCCTAAAGAATGTCATCTTAAGGCCGTAAAAAGGATAGTGAGATACTTAATTCATACACCAAATTTTGGCATTTGGTATCCTAAGAGGGCCTCTTTCGATCTTGTTGGGTACTCCAGGCTAGGACTATGCTTGGAGACAAGGTTGATAGAAAAGTCCACTTGATGCGTGTCAATTTCTTGGTAGATCTCTTGTGTCTTGGTCCTCCAAGAAACAAAACTTCGGTATCCTTATCTACCAAAGCGGAGTACATTGTCATTGGTTCATGTTGTGCTCAATTACTTTGGATGACCCAAACTCTTAAAGATTATGGGATATATGTGAAACATGTTCCATTGCTTTGTGACAATGAAAGTGCTATCAAAATTGGTCATAATCCCGTACAACATTCTCGAACTAAGAATATTGAAGTTAAATCATCATTTCATTAGAGATCATGTTGCTAAGGGTGACATTAATCTTAAGCATGTTCGCTTTGAAAAGCAATTAGCGGATATATTCACTAAACCTCTTGATGAGAAAGTGTTTTGCAGGTTAAGAGGAGAATTGAACATCATTGATGCTTCAAACTTGGAGTAGAAACTCCATTGGATACATGCAAGACTTGAGCCTATAACTAATCCATGATATTTCTCTTATGATGAAAATCTTATGTCTTGGATATATTTGCATCTTGCATGTTATCTAACCCATGTAGGTACTTGGTTGAATCAAATTCCATGAGATTGTAATCTATTCACATCTTGAGCAATCTCTACATCACCAAGTCTCTACACTATGGTGGTTGAAGACAAGGAAACCACGAGACCATTCAAACATATCCTTTGACAAATTCTATGTTTGAGTTCATGCTTGTCATTTTGGATACACAAGTGCTCTTCCTTGCAAGAACTAACCCATGTAGGTAGATGGACTCAAATTCCAAGTGGTGCTCCCAATTCTTGATGAGCTACATCAACCTTGAGCAACCCACACAAGTTCAACTACATGGTCAACACCACCAACCAAGGTATGTTATTCCATCTTAGAGTAGCTTTACTCCAAGTCATGAGCTAAAGCAACTCGACAAGATGTGAATGCATCAAGATGCTTAAACGAAAAATGGCAACCCCATTTTGAGCTTAAACGATGAGTATGACCTATGATCAAGTGATCTCACTTGACTCCTAAGTCAATATACTCTAACATAGGTGACATTGTCGCCAACCATCTCTAGATGAAGTTCTCTTGTGTTCTTTTCTGTGTTTTTGCATTTGTCTCACGCATGTTTGTTTCCCCTTTCAAAAAAAAAACTTCATCTAGATTTCTTTCATTTTGCTCTGCATTGTCTGCATCCAATTCATTGCATATCATTCAGTAAATTCCTTGCAAATCGTTGTGAAATCTTACTAGTCTAGTGAGCTGAGGTGACAAGTGTTTTTTCTGCGATGAACTCGGTTTCACCGATTTGTTGGTTTCGGTCCAACCGAATCTTTTCGGTACAACTGAGCATACCACTCAGTGCCACGATTTCTGTGAGAAAAAACAATTTGCCACTTGTTCGGTGTTTCTTCTGATCCAGCTCCACTCAATGAATCTTGTCCTCTACAAGCATCACATTTTTATAAATGCTTTGTGCTGTGACTCAAGGATCAAACCCTTCTTGGAAATTGATGTCAAAGGGGGAGAGAGAGATCACATCAAAACTTATCACCTCCATAGGGGGAGAAAGAGATCTCCAGGGGGAGAGAATACTCAGGTAGAAAGTACTTCTCAAGGATCCCAGATGCTTGGTGTTCAAGAGGAGAGATGCCACATGTCTTCTTGAGGGGAAAGACATGTTCATATGTGCTTATTTGCATTTGCTCTGTTCATTTATATCTTTCATTTCGACTTTACATTTCCCTATCTTCTCCCGGTATCCCATGCTAGATCTGTGGAGAGCAAGACATCTAAGGGAAAGAAATCATTTAAAATTCATTGCATATCTTTACTCTTGGGGACATGTCTAATCCAATGTGGTACTTAGTACTCACTCTCTACATGTCATCCAGTCTTGGTATTCTTGTGGTCTCGTCTGTTTGCTCCTCGGCTAGTAGATGTACATGTGTTATCTAACCTTGTTTCTGTGATTCATTCCATCTTAAGCCAACTCAAGACTACAAGGTAAGTATATGCATCACATTCATGTGTATGAGGAATTCTTCTTTGATGTACATACTTGTTTGCAAGAAATACTCATGGGCATGAAGGTATCCTCTTTAATATTCTTTGCTTTGATGCATATGGCCAAGATACATGTAACACATTGCCTACTCTGTCATGGTTATGCTTCTATATTCCATATTCACATGATAGCATACATGTAGGGAGCCTATGCTTGTTACATGTCTTTCCAAAGCTTTACTTGCTATTCTCTATATCTTTATCTAAAGCTTTGATGTATGTTGCCATCAATTACCAAAAAGGGGGAGATTTAAAACACAAGTGCTCCTGAGGTGGTTTTGGTAATTAATGTCAACATATCTCTTGTTGGACTAACACTTTTATCTAGTATGTTTCAGATACGTTCAACAATGGAGTGGCATGGACTAAAGGATGTGGGAACTCCTTCAAGATGCTAAGGACAAAGGATTGGCTCAAGCTTCAAGCTCAAGACTCTTCATTTTATATTTTAGTGATCCAAGATCACATTGAGTCTATAGGAAAAGCCAATACTATCAAGGAGGGATGAGGTGTTGTAATGAATTTCTTGCTCCACGATTGTAGTGATATGCTCCAAAACCCTCAACTACTTTCCCACTTCCACACATATGACCTAAACCCAAAGTCAAACTCCTACCACCGATTCTTTCTATCCCAAGGCCACCGAAGTTCGGATGTCTTAGCCACTACCGCAAACCCTAGGCAAATCGGTCTCACCGATAGGGATCTCAGTCTCACCGAGATAGGATTATAATCTCTCTGTGTATGTCCATTATCAAATCGGTCTCACGAATTTGAGCAATCAGACCTCTAGAGATTACAATGCAAACTCTCTGGTTAACTTATTGCAAAATCGGTCCCACCGAGTTTGAGTGTCAGTCCCACCGAGTTTGCTGACCAACTCTCTGGTTAGCTAATTACCAAAATCGATCTCATAGGAGTTTGTGTAATCGGTCTCACCGAGATTACGTTATGCCCTAACCCTAACCATATCGGTCCCTACCGAGTTGCATGTCGGTCCCGAAAATCCTAACGGTCACTAGGTTTACTAAATCGGTCCGATCGAGTTTGTTGATTGGTCCCACCGAGTTTAGTAAATTGTGTGTGTGATTAGATTTTGTGTGGAGGCTATAAATACCTCCACCTCCTCTTCATTCGTGGAGAGAGCCATCAGAACAAGCCTACACTTCCAGCATCCTAGTTCTGAGAGAGAACTACCTACTCATGTGTTGAGACCAAGATATTCCATTCCTACCATATGAATCTTGATCTCTAGCCTTCCCCAAGTTGCTTTCCACTCAAATCTTCTTTCCACCAAATCCAAATCCTATGAGAGAGAGTTGAGTGTTGGGAGACTATCATTTGAAGCACAAGAGCAAGGAGTTCATCATCAACACACCATTTGTTACTTCTTGGAGAGTGGTGTCTCCTAGATTGGCTAGGTGTCACTTGGGAGTCTCAGAACAAGATTGTGGAGTTGAACCAAGGAGTTTGTAAGGGCAAGGAGATCGCCTACTTCGTGAAGATCTACAGCTAGTGAGGCAAGTCCTTAGGTGGGCGGCAGCCATGGTGGGATAGACAAGGTTGCTTCTTCGTGGACCCTTAGTGGGTGGAGCCCTCCGTGGACTCGGCATAGCGTTACCCTTCGTGGGTTGAAGTCTCCATCAGCGTGGATGTCTGAGATAGCACCACCCTATCTGGAACCACGCCTAAAAACATCCGTGTCTCCAATTGCGTTTGAATCCTCCAAAACCCTTCCCTTTACATTCTTGCAAGTTGCATGCTTTACTTTCCGCTGCTCATATACTCTTTGCATGCTTGCTTGTTATGTGTTATGAATGTTAAACTTGTGCCTAAACTCCACTTAAACCTAAAGAAGTTAAAAGCGCAACTTTGGTACTTAGTGTCTAATCACCCCCCTCTAGACACCTCTTCTCAAAGGTCCTACAAGTTTGGCAAGCTTTCCGTACTGCCACGTTTAATGAGGAGCTATGGCCATGAAGAAGCGTGAGTTTATAACTTACGCCAGGAGGGGCGACCGTAGGCCGGTATGTGGAGGATTTTAGTAAGTTAGCACATTATGCCCCAGATGACGTTACTACAGATGCTGCTAAACAGGAGAAGTTTCTGGAAGGACTAAATGATGAGCTGAGCATGCAGTTGATGGTAGCCACTTTCAATAACTACCAGGAGTTGGTAGATCGTGCTCTTATGATTGAAGGGAAGCAGCAACAGATTGACAATCGCAAGAGGAAGTATGGATGTGGGAAGTACAATTACGGAGCTCAGTGAAAGCTACGCTTTACCCCAAGCGGGAGGAAAATTTCAGCATACCCATGGAGGAGGTAGCTTCGCACAATCATAATGGCACCAAGAATGGAAAGCAGAATGGAGGAAGCAATGGACAAAACCGCACCAACCCGTCAACCCCAGCCAAGAGAGATCTCGAGCCAAGTCACTTGTTTTAAGTGTCGGAAGATGGGCATTATGCAAATGAATGTCCTGAAGCCCAAAATGGCAATGGCAATAGAAGCTCGAGGGAAGAAGCGAACCCTTTCAACAGGGGACGGTGAACCACGTCACCGTGGAGGAGGTTGAAGCTTCAGCGGATCACGATAATAGGTAAGTTTTGGTTAAGACATTTCACTGCGGTTGTTCTTTTTGCTCTTTGGTGCATCGCATTCATACATATCAAGGGGATTTGTGGATAAGTATAAATTGCCAACCCGAGCCCTTAGGTCACCCATGCTAGTAACCTCACGGGAAGCAGAATATATGGCTAGTCTATGGTGTGATCGACTACCATTAAGGATTGAAACTACGTATTCCTCGGACCTAATAGTTTTGGAATCGCAAGGATTGGATGTGATAATAGGCATGGATTGGTTATCAAAGTACGGAGGGAACATTGATTGCGCCCGATGAAGTCGATTTTGCTTACCACCCCTAAGGAAGGAGAATCAAGTATGTATCACGGCATGAGCCGAGGAGGCCTGGTAAATTCCTTATCACGAGTTGTGCGAGGAGGAAGTACCGGTGGTGAAGATTACCGGATGTATTTCCGGAAGAGTTTCCGGGCATGCCACCGGATAGAGACATTGAGTTACGATTGAACTATTGCGTGCACCTTAGGGCGATATCTAAGAGGACCGTATAGGATGCCGCACAAGATTTGGAAGAAATTAAGAAGCAGATTAAGGAGTTACTTTGGATAAAGGTTTTATTAAGCCCAAGTGCTTCGCCTTGGGGATCGCCAGTGCTTCTAGTGGAGAAGAAGGATGGATCATTGAGAATGGTTGTTGATTATCGTGGATTAAATGATGTGACAATTAAGAATAAGTACCCATTGCCGATGATCAACGACTTGTTTGACCAATTGCAAGGAGCTAAGGTATTTTCCAAGATCGATTTGCGATCGGGATACCATCAATTGAAGATTCGAGAGCGTGATATACCTAAGGCGGCTTTTACAACCGAATGCGGGCTGTATGAGTATACCGTTATGTCATTTGGTCGACTAACGCACCTGCCTATTTCATGAACATGATGAACAAAGGTGTTTATGGAATTTTTGGATAAGTTAAATCGTCGGTGTTCATTGATGATATTTTGGTCTACTCAAAGAATGAAGAAGAACATATGGAGCATTTGCGATTGGTACTCGAGAAGCTTCGAGAGAACATCGCTTATATGCCAAGTTCAGCAAATGTGAGTTTTGGTTGAAGGAAGTTGGATTTCTCGGACATGTTATATCCGGAGAAGGTATAGCAAGAGCCCACTAAAGTTGACACCGTGGACAAACCGGGGAATCACCAACGACAGTTGGAGAGATCAGGAGTTTTCTTGGACCGGCGAGGATACTACCGGAGATTCATTGAGAATTTCTCAAAGATTGCGAAGCCTATGGCCGGAGTTGTTGAAGAAGGACACTAAGTTCAATTGGGTGAGGAATGTGAGGCTAGTTTCCAAGAGTTGAAGAACGTTTGGTTACCTCACCGGTGTTAATTCTGCGAGATCAAAGCAAGGATTACGAGGTGTATTGCGGCGCTTCACGCCGAGGACTTGGAGCGATGCTTATGCGGGAGGGAAGATACTGTTTTGTATGCTTCACGACGACTTAAGCCTCATGAGCTAAATTATGCTACTCATGATTTGGAGTTAGCGGTAGTAATTACACTTTGAAGACTTGGAGACATTTTCTTATTGGAAACCAGCATGAGGTGTACCACGGATCACAAGAGTTTGAAGTACATCTTCACGCGAGAAGGAGTTAAATCTCGGGCAAAGGAGATGGTTGGAGCTCATTAAGGATTACGATATGAGATTGCATTATCACCCGGAAAGGCTAACGTAGTAGCGTATGCATTGAGCCGCAAGAGCCATGTCAACACTCTAATGACCGGAGGTTTACCAAAAGAATTAGCCGAGGAATTTTGAGAGCTATGTTTGGAGATAGTTCCAGAGGCTATGTAGCAGCATTGGAGATACATTCTACTTTGATGGATAAGATCGGAGAAGCTCGTAAGACGGATAAGGAGATTGCCTCTATCAAGGAGAAAATGAGCAAGGGAAAAGCTAAGGGATTTCGTGAGGATGAGCACAATACCTTATGGTTTGAAGACCGCGTCTATGTGCCTAGTGATCCGGAGATCAGGAAGTTGATTCTGCAAGAGGCCCATGATTCGCCTTATTCGATTCACCCAGGAAATACCAAGATGTATTTGGATTTGAAGGATACTTTCTGGTGTGCCGGAATGAAGAAGGATATTGCGGAGTATGTAGCGATTTGTGATGTATGTCGAGAGTGAAGGCGGAACATCGGAAGCGGCGATTGTTACAAATGATTGCCGATACTCCGAATGGAAGTGGGAAAAGTTAGGCATGGATTTCATCACGGGATTACCCAGACTCGTTCAAAGCTATGACTCGATTTGGGTTGTAGTCGATCGTTTGTGAAGGTAGCTCATTTCATTCCGATGAAGACTACCTCTGGCAGTGCCAAGTTGGCTAAGATATACATGACCGAGAATCGTATATGCGCATGGAGTTCCGAGGAGTATCGTGTCGGATAGAGGAACCCGATTCACCTCAAAGTTTTGGAATCGGTTGCACGAAACCTTGGGAACCGGACTTGAGTTTAGTACAACTTTTCACCCATGTATGTAGATGGACAAACCGAGAGAGTCAACCAGATTTTGGAGGATATCTTTGAGAGCATGTGCATTAGATTATGGATCAAGTTGGGATGACAACTTGCCATATCTGGAGTTTTCTTATAACAACTATCAAACCCGGTTTAAAGATGGCCCTTCGAAGCCTTGTATGGAAGGAGGTGCGAGAACCTCATTGTTGTGGGATGAAGTTGGAGACCGCCATTGTTTGGACGGATTCGATTAAGGAGTGCGAGCGGAAGGTGAAGTTGATTCGCGATAGACCGAAAGTAGCCCACTCGAGCGGAAGAGCTATGCAGATTCAAACGCAAGGAGATGGGGCCTTACGAAGCCGGAGATGAGTTTATCTTGAGTATCTCCACTTCGAGGATTAAGCGTTTTGGTGTTAAAGGAAAGTTAAGCGCCCACGCTTTGTGGGGACATACAAAGTTTTGGAGCGCATGGGAGAAGTTGCGTATAAGTTGGAATTGCCCCGAGGATTGTCGAGGAGTTCACGACGTGTTCCACGCTTCTCGATTGAAGAAGTGCCACGTAGAGATGGCTGATATACCTTTGAGAGATCTTTGTCTTGCAGGAAGCAATTCGGTTGGGTAATGATTTGACTTACGAGGAGAAACCGGTCGAGAATTCTTGAGTATGCCCGGCCGAGTCACCCGCAACAAGGTTATTAAGTTTTGCAAAGTTGATTGGAGCCACCACACCGAGGATGAAGCCACACAGGGAGGCGAGAGGAAGATTTCTTTGAAGGACCACCCTCACCTATTTTCTAGCCAACCCGAATCTCGAGGCGAGATTCATCTTAAAGAAGTAGGTTTGTAACATCCCAAATTTTCAATTTGGAATGTTATACATAGATCATCACTTGCATATCATATTTTATTGCATTTTGGCTCGATCCTAGAAATTTCACGCAACTCAAGGACCCACGGAGAGAGTTGGGGATTTCGTTATTTTCATATTTGAGTTTTCTCAAATTTTGAAAATAGGATCATTGGATTTTATTTATTTTATCTTCAGTTATTTCTACTGTCAAAATATGAGAGAGGGAATAAATGACTTTCCCAAAATAAAGAAATATTGAAGATTTAATAAAAATCAAATAAGATTTTATTTGGAGTTTTTAAGCTATTTTATTTAAATTTAGGAAAAATCGTGTTTTCAAAATTGCATTTAGGCCCCAAATAAATGTTCATCTTGTCCTATTGATTTTAGAAGTCGGGGAAAATTTATTTCGGATTTTTGGAGTCCTTTTAGTATTTCTTTTACGTTAGTTTTTCTGCTGAATTATTTAAAAAAGCGAACCGCCTTTGGTCAATGTAGTCGGGACTCCGCTTTGGCCGGGGTCTTCTCGCCTTGGTGACCCCCAAGCCCTGTCAACCAAAGCCGCCGCCAGCTAGCCTTGTAGCCGCCCACCTAACCCTAACCCTAACGCGACCCATGCTTCGTCCATGTGCCGCCTCGCCGGAGCCAGCCTTGCCGCCCTCGCCACGTTCGCCGCTACCGCCGCCTTGGACCCATGCACTTGTCGCCAGCGACCACCGCCCGCCCTCATGAACCCGCCTCATGGAGACCCGCACCCGAGGTTGACCCGAGTTGTGCGGTCTTCCTCGAAAAACCGCTCGGTTTTTAGTTGGTTTCGTCGGTTTTTTAGTTTCATTTTTTAGATCGTTTTTTTCGATTTAGGTTAAATAGCGGCGTTAATTGCTTCGTTCGTTTTAACGAGCAGCGTTCATCATTTAGATCCGGATAACGAACGTTCATTCGTTAAGGTCGTTCGTTTTTCTTTTTCTCGTATTTATTCCGCAATTTTTCTGATCGCGATTTCTCATCCGATTTTCAATCTAGTATAACTTTTCGCTCGTTTATCGGAATCAGGCGATTCAAGCGCCTGGAGTTTCGTCTCGAAACCCTCTTTCCGAATAATCAACTCAAACAAGTTTTTGCTTCTGAAAAATTTGACTTAGGTCCAGATTAGTAAAAGCAAACTGTTTCTTTTCACCGCTTGTTTTTCGTTTAGCGTTCGAGTTGTTTCTTTTTTGCAAACGGAGTTCTTAAGTTGAACTTTCTGGTTAGATCTTTTATTTGAGTTTTACCTCGCATTAGTTGAGTACTTATTGTGTGTTTGTTTGTTTGGCGTTAGAGTACCTTGAGTCGTCGTTTGCTACTTTGAATCTCTAGGTTTCACGGATCATCGGCAAGGCAAGTAACACTTTGATCATATTCCTTTTCATACCTGGGGCTTTTATGCATTAGATCAATCCTCAAACACTGCATGATTAGGATCTAATTAAAGCGTGGGTTTTGGGAAAGTAGATGAGGTAGTACCTATTACCCGCTTTTATTATCAAACCCTTGGGAGTTACTTCTACGTTTGCTTATTATGCCATGCAATGCTAGTAGGCGTGGATTGGGTGAGTGTATCCATGATGTATGTGAGATTTTAATTAATGGTTTACTTAAGGTGGCAACTTAAACACACATCCGGGTGGATTGAGGTACCTGGGTATTCGAGGATTACTGTTTCTTTTGGACCGCCACCTGTGCTCAAAGGGATCATGAGATTATTCATGCTAGAAACTTCCGTGTGCAGCCACAAGCTACTATGGGCTCTAGCATAGTTGACTAAGTCGTCACGTAACTCTTACAAGTGGTAGACTAGCTGATGTAGGGGATGTAGGTTGGTACGGTCTACCCGTTAAATAAGGTGCTAAGCGCTTACGAAAGACTATGTCTCGGTCATCCGTTTCTCAAACATCATGTAGTCACGAGAAATCAAAGCGGAGGAGATCGAGGTCATGTGGGGAAAAGTGCACAAACCTCTGCAGAGTGTAACAAACTAATCATGGTTAGCCGTGTCCCCGGTTATGGACATCTTGAGTATCCAGTACTTGGATTATCATGTGAATCTCATCATGTTACTTTAAATAATTTTGTTGGGTTTTAATGATGATGTTTAATTGTGATTGAGAATCCTGTCAACCATTCTCAATGTTTAACAACCACCATGATAGTTAAATAAAATTTATTCCTTTGTTGTAGGAAAAAATTGGCTTTATGCAATACTGTAACCATAGAGCTTTCCACCAGCCAAATATGCATGTAGTATAGCATTACTCTTTCATATTACTCTCTATGTGTTACCTTGCCAGCATATTCCATGTGCTGACCCATTTTCGGGCTGCAACGTTCATGTTGCGAGACTTTTCGCAACGACGAGTAAAGGTGCCTTAGGTCGTGGTTCTATACTCGATGATGCCGTTGGAGTTGATGGACTCGCTTATCTTCCAAGCCTTCCGCTGTTATCGTTATTAGATGGCCTTAAGCCATGTTTATTGTAATAAGTTCTCTTTTGGAGACACTCGATGTAATAAGTGTGTGATTGCCACTCTATTATAAATCCTTCAAGTAAATGCGTGTCGGCACATTACTTGATCCGAGTGGATGACAACGATGCCTGAGAGATCGACTGTTTGAGGTCTGGTCGCTACAATTACTGACCCTAAGGTGTGATCCACGCGTGCTAATATGATGGGCACCAAATGACATCAACATAACAACATGCAACTCAAAAAAACCATAGCAATTCACCATAGGACAAAAATAATCTACTCAGACATAATAGAGATGCAATAGACCGTCGGTAAATAATATATATATATATATATATATATATATATATATATATATATATATATATATATATATATATATATATATATATATATATATATATATATAGCATCAAACACCAAGTTCAAGTAGGGATTGCAGAGGTTTGTGGGAGAGTGGATCATTGTATAGAGAGGTAGTAAGGTGATGGAGATGTTGATGGAGACAGCGGAGTTGATGATGATTCCCCCTGCGGCACTCTGGCACCACCGGGAAAGAGGGGGAGAGAGGCCCTTCCTTCTTCTTATTCTTACTTGGCCTTCATCCTAGATGGGAGAAAGTTTCCCCCTTTCGTCCATGGTATTCCTGGCCTCCTGGGAGCATGAGCCTCCCCCAAGATTGGATATTGGAATTTTCTTTGTCTCTCTGCGCTGAAATCTGAGAGCTTTCACCATTTTATTGACCCCGGGAGATCCGTAAGTCTGGGAATCTAAAAAACTTATGGCGGTTCCTCGACTTCTGGTGCAAGATACCCTCCAAAGGGCAACCCCAACCGACCTCCATAGCCCCCAAAAGGGCCCACCCCATGGATAGGGGGTGTTCACGTGTGGAGGCCGTCTTGAGCCTGTGGAGCTCCTCTCTGGGTTGGTCCGGGTCCCCTTGGTCTCTTATTTTCCAAAATAATTCCTCATAAATCCCTGTGCATTTTTTAGCTCCACAAATGTGGATTTTCTAGTAAATGAAAAACATGCAAAAAAACAACACCTGGCTCTAGCACTAATTAATATGTTAGTCCAATAAAAATAATATTAAAGTGCATCAAAATCATATATAATTGATGTGAATATAGCATGAGTACTTAAAAAATATAGATACGTTGGAGACGTATCGGTCATGCGTGGGGATTTCCTCAAACAACTTGGCTGCGATGCCAGACTTCGTGTAGACCTCCAGGACGT
Organism: Aegilops bicornis; assembly: GCA_021605145.1. Lineage (NCBI taxonomy): Eukaryota > Viridiplantae > Streptophyta > Magnoliopsida > Poales > Poaceae > Aegilops > Aegilops bicornis. The sequence continues at coordinate 4,620,754 of JAHIAL010000017.1, forward strand.
TGGCCTCGGTCATGAGCGTGTTGGGGTTGGATGAGGTGAGCTTGGGCCAGTGCATCCATTTTGTTTCCCATGCATCATCATCGCCGAGTACTCCATCTTATAGCCCTCCATCACCGAACCCACGTCGTCTCGCCACCTACCTAGCTCGGTTCGGTTCAACACTCATCGCACCCGCGGGAGCAGAGTGTGCCACCTGATGAGAAATGCCAATGATGAGGTGTTGACCACCTCCGGACGTTAATGGCATCCAGCCGATCCTCAGAACCCAAAATCAGCGCATCCTCCTAATACCTGTTTGCTCAAATCAGCTGGAGCCCCCGGTTTCATCGGTAGGCGGTTGGTAGCCATCCCTTGATAATGACTCACCCATGGTGGCTGGTATGGTGGCTACAAGCTCATCTTTGACGGGTAGAGGCGGCATCGACAAGGCGCTCGCAATGTTGGCTCGGGAGGGATTCGAGTTGGGCGCCTCACAAATACCTTTGTCCTCCATGATCATAGTGTTGCGCCATGACCATTCCATTCTTCGAGACTTGTTCTGGGACGACGAACTCTCTCTACCAGGTGGTGCATGCGACCACGACGTGTCGGCTCGGCTCCCATGCCTACCGGGCGACGCGTGCGAGTAACGAGCAAAGGACGATGGCGGTGGATTCATCCACGGAGAAGGTTCTCCGGCTCTGTGCACTGGGGCGGACTGGAGCATCAACCTCCGGCTTCACGAGTTGTGGCAGAAGATGATGAGTCAATAGGCAGTGGAGATTGGTCGAGAGGCAATGAGAGAGAAGGTAGGCGATGGGTGGGCCTCACATCCAATTTACCACGCGTTTGATTTAGCGAAAATGGTGCGGTTTCTTATCCCCACGCTTTCCGAAAACAGTAGGTTGCGTCTGGTTTGCGTGCTACGTTTTCGGCAGCAGCGGTTTCCGATACGCGGCTTTGCAAAGTCCAAACTAGCCGAGCGAAGGGTGATTAGCAAACCGGGTGAAACTGAAAGAACCAAACAAAGTCAGTATCCCGTAAAAAAGAATCGGAAGCAGCGCTTCCCCATACCGAAACTGATTATGTTACCTGAGCAGTAACCAAACGCGTTGTGTCTATCAGTCAGCGTTGTCTACCCCTTGCCACGTCAGCCTCGTAGGCGGGCCCCAATGTTCATAATCAGGGGCAATCGATGCTTTCTAAAAGTTTAGCATTGCCTCTGGTGATTTTTATCTTTAAAAAAAGTGGTGGTAAACTTCTAATGATGTCGCAATAGTGTTGGCTTTATGCTTTGTACTCCTTTCTAGGTGGTTTGCACTATGTGTCCTATTGCTAGTTACTAGATGACCTATTGTCCCATTGATGTAGAGACCAACTGCAACCCAAAAGTTAAGTAAACAATTTGAAGGATTTATTTCCTCAACTATGCAAAATGATTATGTTAGTACTATGTTGGTATTTGCCATGGCGATGATCATTCCCATAGCTGCCTTTGGCAACACATAACCATTTGCTTGAGCAGATAAATGGACTTTGATATTATTTTTATGCCCCGGCCTTTCCACATCTCATAATTGCGATAGAAAAACAACAAACGAGAAATTAGGTGAACCATTTGAAGGATGTTTCTGGCGAATTTCCTGCAAGTGACTATATTCGTTTGTAATTGCCTTGTATATTTAATAAGGGACATTTGCATTTGTGCCCTTAACTCGAAATCACTACTCATATTTGCCCCTAATTTTGAAGCATGCTCAAATTTGTCCCTCTGTCGTTAGTTGCACTTATAGAAATACTCTTTCATGCAAATTTTGTCCAGTCAAAGCCATTTGACTGCTGTCTGGGCGTTTCTTTGACATTTTTTCCTCTAAGAAAAATAAAAAAAATAAAAAGATAAGAGAGAGAGCAGTCTTACCTTTTGGTCCAGGGCGGCCGAGCCAGCCCAGCTCACTAGCTGGTCATCTTCTTCCTTTGTCGAGGTCGAGCGCGTGTTGCCCACATTCGCACCCGAGGCCATGTCCGGCTTGCACCGAAGCTAATCCCCTTCCCCCGACGCCGCAAGGACATCCATAGTACATGCCCTTAGCCCTATCGCCTCTCCTGACCCCAACTCTCTCCTCTGAAACTACACGAGCAACCGGCGATGACCCACAAGTATAGGGATCAATCGTAGTCCTTTCGATAAGTAAGAGTGCCGAACCCAACGAGGAGCATAAGGAAATGACAAGCAATTTCAGCAAGGTATTGTTTGCAGGCACTGAAATTGTCGATAACAGATAGTTTGATAGCAAGATAATTTGTAATGGGCAATAAGTAGCAATAGTAACAATAAGTGCAGCACGGTAGCCCTATCCTTTTTATAGCAAAGGACAGGTCAGAACAGTCTCTTATAGTAAGCAAACCGTTCTTGAGGACACACGGGAATTCCATCTAGTCACTTTCATCATGTTGTTTTGGTTCGCATTCGCTACTTTGATAATTTGATATGTGGGTGGACCGGTGCTTGGGTGCTGTTCATACTTGAACAAACCTCCCACTTATGATTAACCCCTCTCGCAAGCATCCGCAACTATGAAAGAAGAGTTGAGATAAAATCTAACCATAGCATTAAACATATGGATCCAAATCAGCCCCTTACGGAATAGCGCATAAACTAGGGTTTAATCTTATGTCACTCTAGCAACCCACATCTAATAACTATTCCACAATGCATTCCCTTAGGTCCAAAGATGGTGAAGTGTCATGTAGTCAACATTCACATAACACCACTAAGGGAATCACAACATACATATCATCAAAATATCAAACGAATATCAAATTCACATGATTACTTATGACAAGACTTCTCCCATGTCCTCAAGAAAACAAGTAACTACTAACAAAACATATTCATGCTCAAGATCGGAGGGGTATTGAATAGAATACACTACAAAAAAAGACACATCCATGATATTTTGGGCCGAACGGATTTTTTTCTGTCATGCTTATGACACTTCTACGACGATGATTGTGAAAACCCGGTATCATCATAGATGTGGTGGGATCCTACTTCTATGACAAAAAATCATGACAGAAAATGGGCTTTTCGTCCTGGGCGGGCCGGAGACGCAGCTACATGACATTCTTTGGGCCGTTCATGACGGAAAAAATCGTGGTAGAAGCGAGGGCGAGGAAAATATCGCGGAGTTCCCGGTTACGATGGGTGGTCGGAGCCGAGCGATGCACCGTGGTTTGCGTGTTTCTCTCGTGGTAATGCTGCAGCGGCGTGTCGCGAAGCGTTAGCTAAGCGATCCGGAGCGATCACACGTTACTGAACCCGAGCGATCGATCCCTTGGTTGTTAACTAAACCCGAGCGATTCATTCGCTGCTGACTGAACCCGAGCAATTCCTTCGCTGTTGTTGCTAACTGAACCCGAGGGATCGATCACTGCTGCTGCTTACTAAAGCCGATCGAGACGTAGCCAGCCAGTGTTGGGTTGCCTCTCGATGAACAGTAATCGTTGCTACTGTGCGCATTGTACGTAGAACAAGTCGAGATGTGGTGAGTCGAGTCGGTTGGTTGGCATTGGATGAACAGTTCCCGGCGGGGGTTGGATGAACAAGACCCTGTGGTAGTAGGTGATACGTCTCCATCGTACCTACTTTTCCAAACACTTTTGCCCTTGTTTTGGACTCTAACTTACATGATTTGAATGGAACTAACCCGGACGACGCCGCTTTTCGGCGAATTGCCATGATGTTGTTTTATGTGCAAAAACAAAAGTTCTCGAATGACCGAAACTCCACGGAACATCTTATAAAAAATAATAAAATCCTGCCAAAGATGAAGACCGGGGCCCACACTGTCGGACGAGGGTGGGGCCGCCTCTAGGGCGCCGCCTACCTCGTGGGCCCCCGAGACCTTCCAACGCCAACTCCAACTCTATATATTTGCTTTCGGGAGAAAAAAATAAAGGAGAAGAAATCATCGCGTTTTCACGATCGGAGCCGCCAAGCCCTAAAACCTCTCGGGAGGGCTGATCTGGAGTTCGCTTCGGGGCTCCGGAGAGGGGATTCGTCATTGCCGTCATCATCAACCATCCCCCATCACCAATTACATGATGCTCACCGCCGATGCGTGAGTAATTCCATCGTGAGGCTTGGCTGGACGGTGATGGGTTGGATGATATTTGTCATGTAATCGAGTTAGTTTTGTTAGGGTTTGATCCCTAGTTTCCACTATGTTCTGAGTTTGATGTTGTTATGACGTTGCTATGCTTAATGCTTGTCACTAGGGCCCGAGTGCCATGATTTCAGATCTGAACCTATTATGTTTTCATGAATATATGTGAGTTCTTGATCCTATCTTGCAAGTCTATAGTCACCTACTATGTGTTATGATCCCAAGCACCCCAAAGTGACAATAATCGGGACCACTCCGGTGATGACCACAGTTTGAGGAGTTCATGTATTCACTATGTGCTAATGCTTTGTTCCGTTCTCTATTAAAAGGAGGCCTTAATATCCCTTAGTTTCCATTAGGACCCCTGCCATGGGAGGGTAGGACAAAAGATGTCATGCAAGTTCTTTTCCATAAGCACGTATGACTATATTCGGAATACATGCCTACATTACATTGATGAATTGGAGCTAGTTCTATATCACCCTATGTTATGACTGTTACATGATGAACCGCATCAGGCATAATTATCCATCACTGATCCGATGCTTACGAGCTTCCCATATACTGGTTTACGCTTATTTACTTTTCCGTTGCTACTGTTACAATCAGTACAAAATACCAAAAATATTACCTTTGCTTCCGTTACTTTTGTTACCGTTACCACCACTATCATACTACTTTGCTACTAAATACTTTGCTGTAGATACTAAGTTATCCAGGTGTGGTTGAATTGACAACTCAACTGCTAATACTTGAGAATGTTCTTTGGCTCCCCTTGTGTCGAATCAATAAATTTGGGTTGAATACTCTACCCTCGAAAACTGTTGCGATCCCCTATACTTGTGGGTTATCAAGACCTATTTCTGGCGCCGTTGCCGGGGAGCATAGCTCTATTCTTTGAGTCACTTGGGATTTATATCTGCTGGACACTATGAAGAACTTGAAAGACGAGAAAACAAAATTTATCCCTCAACTAAGAGGGGAGGTAAGGAACTGCCATCTAGCTCTGCACTTGATTCACCTTCTGTTATGAGTAAGCTTGCGACACCTAAACCTGCTTCTGCTATTCGTTCTGATATGTCGCATGTTATTGATGATGCCACTTCGCTATGCATGATACTTATGATGAAACTACTTCTATGCTTGATACTATCTGTGTCTTCTTTAGTGAATTTCTTGATGAACAAATTGCTAGGGCTAGAGAGAAAGAAATTATTGAATCTGATAATATTGATGAAAATGATGATGAGGATAGGCCTATTATTCCTGAAGGTTATATTTTTGATAAAGAGGCTTCTGCTACTATTTTAGCTTGCAACGATAATGATGAGCTTAGAAGGTTAATAGCTAAATGGAACAAAGGATCACTTAGAGATAAAATGAGGCCTGATCCTGCTTTTGCTACTTCACCTATTTGTGTTCCCGATAAGGATTATGAATTCTCTGTTGATCCTAATATTATTACTTTGGTTGAATCTGATCCTTTTCATGGTTATGAATCTAAAACTGTTGTGGCACATCTTACTAAATTAAATGATATAGCCACCCTGTTCACTAATGATGAGAGATCTCGCTACCTTTATATTCTTAAAATATTTCCGTTCATTAAAGGGTGATGCTAAGATATGGTTTAATTATCTTGATCCTGGTTGTGTGCGTAGTCCCCAGGATATGATTTATTACTTCTCTGCAAAATATTTCCCTGCTCATAAGAAAAAAGCTGCTTTAAAGGAAATATAGGGAGGCTCCTCAAGTTACTTAATGCTTTGCCTGATCATCCTCTTAAGAAAAATGAAATACTTGATATCTTTTATAATGGACTAACCGATGCTTCCAGAGATTACCTGGATAGTTGTGTTGGTTCTCTTTTCGTGGAAAGAACACTGTGAAGCTGAAATTTTATTAAATAATATGTTGACAAATGAAAATAATTGGGCATCTCCTGAGCCAGCTCCTGCTCCAATTACTGAGCCTATTCCTAAACCAACTCCGAAGAAGAGAGGTGTTCTATTTCTCAGTCCTGAAGATATGCAAGAGGCAAAGAAATCTATGAAAGAAAAAGGTATTAAAGTCAAGATGTTAAGAATTTACCTCCTATTGAAGAAATACATGGTCTTAATCTACCGCTGTTGAAGAAACATATGATCTTAATCCTTTATTTATTGAAGAACCTCCGCACCTCGATAACCCGACACACGTAGTAAAGGTAAATTCTCTCTATAGATATGATAAAGCTGAAATCCCTCCTACTAAAATTGCTAGTCAGTGCGTGGATGAGTTTGATAACTTTATGTTTAAGCAAGAAGACTTCAATGCTTATTTTGGTAGACAATTAAAAAAATGCTTATATGATTAAACACTTGGGTGATTATATGGCTAATATTAGAGGTGAACTTAAACTTGTTAGCAAACATGCTTCTATGGTTACCACTCAAGTAGAACAAGTACTTAAAGCTCAAAAAGAATTGCGTGATGAAATGATTAGTAAGAAAAATAATTATGCTATTAGAGTGGCTACTAGAACAGGTAGAATGACTCAGGAACCTTTATATCCTGAAGGCCACCCTAAGAGAATTGAGCAAGACTCTCAGAGAAATAATATTGATGCACCTAGTTCTTCTAAAAGGAAGAAAAAGAAAAATGATAGGACTTTGCAAACTTCTAGTGAACCTATTACTGAACCACCTGATAATCCAAATGATATCTCTATGTCTGATGCTGAAACACAATCTGGTAATGAATATGAACCTAATGAAAATGTTAATGATGATGTTCATGATGATGCTCAACCTAGTAATGATAATGATGTAGAGGTTGAACCTGTTGTTGATATTGATAACCCACAATCAAAGAGTCAACGTTATGATAAGAGAGACTTTGTTGCTAGGAAACACGGTAAAGAAAGAGAACCATGGGTTCAGAAACCCAAGCATTTTCCTCCCAAACCATCCAAGAAAAAGGATGATGAGGATTTTGAGCGCTTTCTTTGAAATGATTAGACCTATCTTCTTGCATGTATGCGATTGATCGATATGCTCAAAACTAATCCTTATGCTAAGTATATGAAGGATATCATTACTAATAAAAGAAAGATACTAGGAAGCTAAAATTTCCACCATGCTTGCTAATTACACTTTTAAGGGTGGAATACCAAAGAAACTTGGAGATCCAGGAGTACCCACTATACCATGCTCTATTAAAAGAAATTATGTTAAAACTGCTTTATGTGATCTTGGAGCCGGTGTTAGTGTTATGCCTCTCTCTTTATACCGTAGACTTGATTTGAATAAGTTGACACCTACTGAAATATCTTTGCAAATGGCTGATAAATCAATTGCTATACCTGTCGGTATTTGTGAGGATGTGCTGTTGTGGTTGCAAACATTACTATTTTAACGGACTTTGTTATTCTTGATATTCAGGGGACGATAGTATGTCTATTATTCTTGGAAGACCTTTTTCCGAATCTGCAGGAGTTGTTATTGATTGCACCAAAGGCAATGTCACTTTTCATGTTAATGGTAATGAGCATACGGTACACTTTCCGAGGAAACAACCTCAAGTTCATAGTATCAACTCTATTGGAAAAATTCCATCGATTATATTTGGAGGTTTTGAATTTCCTCTTCCTACTGTCAAGAAGAAATATGATATACTTATTATAGGGGTTGTGCATATCCCCGTTGAGGTAACATAGTGTTATTCGAAATTTCTCCGGTTTTATGTTAATCGGTATGAGTTTTTTAACAAGACTTGATCAACCTTGTTAGTGGATTCCTTTTGATTAGCATGAGACTTGATGAAACTAGAAGCACAAACTTCATGCCCTCTCTATACTTTCTCGTTATTTAGTTGAAATAAAGTAAAAATAGTATTTTTCCTGTCTGCTTCCTGGTTTATCCGCAATATAAAAATACCCCGAAAATAAAAGTCCTCGTAATGCCATGCCAATTTAATATGATTTTTTCGAATATTTGAGGATTTATGGTGCAAAAATCACTCCCCGGGAGCTGCCACCTGGCCACACGACGGTGGGAGGGCGCGCTTCTCGCCTCCAGGGCCACGGTGGCCCTCCTCCACTTATTCCTGCACCCATCCTCTTCTTCTTCCTCCCACAAACACGAATAACCAGCTCAAGCACGAAGTTCTAGCTCACTTTCTTTGTGATTTTCGATCTCCTTGCTCAAAGCACCTTTCGCAAAACTGCTTGGGGAGATTGTTCCTTGGTATGTGACTCCTCCATTGGTCCAATTAGTTTTTGTTCTAGTGCTTTATTCATTGAAAATTTGTGTTGCACAGGTGACCATGTTCTTGAGCTTGCATGTCAAATTTTATATGGTTCCAAGTAGTTCTAATGCTTGATATAGGCTCTAGGCACTTGTATGAGTAGTTGCTATCAATTTTGTTAAAGTTGGTTCACTTTTGTTTGAAGTTACTAAAAATTTCAGATTATTTCAGAAAATAATGAAGAGACTTTTGAGGCTCATCTGGCCAAGCTCTAAGGAAAAACAAAATGAAGAAGCGCAGAGGCCCAAATATAATTTGCCTCAGATCATGGAGGTCCGGCCGTGTGAATGGCCTTCCAGGTGACTTCTTGAGAAGAGCCGGATTTATGAGGATTTCTATTCATTAATTGAGAATGCCGGCCTCACCGACTTCCTCCGCGACCAACGTCATCACTATCTCTTACTCACAAATACTTTTGTGCAAAACTTCTACTTTTTCCCTAAGGAATCTCCTCCTTCAGTAGAGTTTCATTTATATGACGTTGTTAAGAAGATGCCATTAGCTGAATTTTGCAAGGTTTGCAATATACCCCCTGAGGGCACTTTAGAGGAACCACACCGTAATGAAGTGGAATCATTTATTAACACTATCATCGTGGGAGAAACCAGAAGGTTTCGATGCAAGAATCACTAGCATACATTTTTCTGCTTTTACGCTACCTCGCCATATTTGCTAGTCGTTGTTGATTGGTCGCTAAACTGTGGAAACCTTAGTGTTCCTGATATTATTATTTTGTTCCATGGTTTATACATGATAACCGTTAGTATGGGCGGAATTATTGCTAGACGGTTAAGTCTGAACCGTACTAAGGGCCCCCATTTTGGAGGCATTTATGCTTCACGCCTCGCTGCACATTTTAACATACCTATTAGGCATTACGAGAAAGAAGAGAAATTGCTGCCTAGTGCTTATTTAGATTATAAGAGTATGCTAGCGCATGATTTTATTGTTAAGGGCAGGGATGGAGAGCTCAAATATAAACTATTCTTTCATAAACATCATCCTGAAACTATTACCCTGCCTGCTCCTTCCTTGTTTAATTTTGAAGGACCTTATCTCGTTATGTGGGTTGCCGTTCAAGCTTACCGGAATCCTGCACCAGCCCCATAACCGGAACCACAGGATGAGCCTCCACGACAATCTGTATATTCTTGGGACCCGGAGACGACTCGTCACCAGCTAAGGCGATCGAGTCCTCTTCGTCAGCAAAGATGACTCCAGCCTACTCTTCTTCTCCTCAAGACGAATTTTACTCAAATTTACACCTATGGGTATCCGCCAGTCTATCCCTCGTAATAGACCAACTTAGGCCAAAAGCCTAAGCTTGGGGGAGTACGTATTTCTCACCGACATTTTATGTTCACACCCACTCATTGTTAGATGTCGGTGCTCATACTCTTTCACTGTAATATCCATGCTAGTTTATATTCTTTTTCCTGCATTCTACTTGTGTGTTTGTTAAACCTTAAGAAAAACCAAAAAAAATAAGTAGTAGTTTACTTTTCTTGTCAGAGTAGTAATAATTAAAAGAAAACCCAAAAATATTTCCTGTTCTTCTTTTGCTTGTTGGGAGCTTTCCCGTGTAAATAGTTTTATTTCTTTTCTTTTTCTTTGGGGGTCGTTAGGAGAAGACCATGATTAAATTGTTGAAGTGGCTATTATATGCATTATTGTTGATTTAACCAAGAGCCCATATTGCCTTGTCTTCTCCTCGCTTATTCAATGCTCGCAGATTCCAGCTTAGTCCAATGCACGTGCACTCTTATTATTATTCACATCGTCGTCATGCAAGTGAAAGGCAATTATGATGATATATGATGGACTGACCGAGATGGGAAAAGTCGGTATGAACTCGAATCTTTTGTTTTTGTAAATATGATGAGTTCATCGTTCTTGATTCAGCTTATTATGAATAAACATGTTTGCAATGACAATTAGAGATCATAGTTACTTGTGCCATGCTTGATTAGCTATGAGTTATAATGGTTTACCTTTATGAGCCAACATGCTATTAAAATGGTTATGATGTGGTATGATGGGGTGTTATCCTCCTTTGAATGATTTAAGTGACTTGACTTGGCACATGTTCACGCATGTAGTTGAAACAAATCAACATAACCTTCACGATATTTATGTTCATGGTGGATTATATCCTACTCATGCTTGCATCCAATGTTTATTAATTTTAATGCATGTACATGGTCAAGCTGTCGCTCTCTAGTTGGTCGCTTCCCAGTATTTTGCTAGCCTTCACTTGTACTAAGCGAGAATACCGCTTGTGCATCCAATCCTTAAACCCCAAAGTTATTCCATATGAGTCCACTATACCTTCCTATATGTGGTATCTACCCGCGTTCCAAGTAAATTAGTATGTGCCAAACTCTAAACCTTCAAATAAACATTACATTTTGTATGCTCGAATAGCTCATGTATCAACTAGGGCTGCCCTTATCTTCCATGTTAGGCGGGTTATTCTCAAGAGGAGTGGACTCGCTCCTCACTCACGAAGAAAAATGGCTGGTCACGGATGCCCAGTCCATGATTTATGCAAACTAAATCAAAATTAATTGCAAACAAAACTCCCCCCACAGGACTGATGTTTGTTGGAGGCACTTTCGTTGTTTCGAGCAAGCCGTGGATTGATGCTTGTTGGTGGAGGGGGAGTATAAACTTTACCATTTTGTTTGGGAACCGCCTATAATGTGTGAGAAAGGGAAGATATCGCCATCTCTTAGTTGTTATGTTGAAAATGAAAGTATACCGCTCAAAATATTATTTATCTCTATTTCAAAACCGAGCTCTGTCACCTCTACAAATCCATGTTTCCCTCTGCGAAGGGCCTATCTATTTACTTTTATGTTGAGTCATCACCCTCTTATTAAAAGCACTAGTCGGAGAGCACAGTACATCATTTGCATTCATTACTGTTAATCTATATTGGGTATGACCATGATTGGATCTCTTTTACCATGAATTACAATGTCTAGTCACCCATGATCTTTAAAGGTGCTCTGCATTTATGTTTTTTGCAGGTCTCGTAAAGGGCTAGCGAAATACCATCTTGTTATATCATATTATGATTGTTTTGAGTAAGTGTTGTCATCCAAGATTTATTATTATGGCTCGCTAGTTGATTATGTTATTGATATGAGTAATCATGAGACCTGAGAATTATTGCAAATGTAGTTAGTTATGATCTTTGCTGAAAACTTGAATGCTGGCTTGACATATTTACAACAACAAGAGCAAACAGTAGTTTGTAAAAGTTTTTCTTTTTCTCTTTCGGTTTGTCAACCTAATTGCTTGAGGACAAGCAAGGGTTTAAGCTTGGGGGAGTTGATACGCCTCCGTCAGTATCTAATTTTCCAAACACTTCGCTCTTGTTTTGGACTCTAACTTACATGATTTGAATGGAACTAACCCGACCGACGTTGTTTTCAAATAGAATTGCCATGATGTTGTTTTATGTGCGGAAAACAAAAGTTCTCGGAATGACACTCAAACTCCACGAAACATCTTATAAAAAATAATAAAAATCCTCGCCAAGATGAAGACCAGGGGCCCACACCATCCCATGAGGGTGGGGGCGCCTCAGGCGCGCCCCCTACCTCGTGGGCCCCCAGAGACCTTCCGACGCCAACTCCAACTCTATATATTTGCTTTCGGGAGAAAAATAAAGGAGAAGAAATCATCGCGTTTTACGATCACAAGCCGCCAAGCCCTAAAACCTCTCGGGAGGGCTGATCTGGAGTCCGCTCGGGGCTCGGAGAGAGGGGATTCGTCGTCATTATCATCAACCATCCTCCATCACCAATTTCATGATGCTCACCGCCCGTGCGTGAGTAATTCCATCGTAGGCTTGCTGGACGGTGATGGGTTGGATGATATTTGTCATGTAATCGAGTTAGTTTTGTTAGGGTTTGATCCCTAGTATCCACTATGTTCTGAGATTGATGTTGTTATGACGTTGCTATGCTTAATGCTTGTCACTAGGGCCCGAGTGCCATGATTTCAGATCTGAACCTATTATGTTTTCATGAATATATGTGAGTTCTTGATCCTATCTTGCAAGTCTATAGTCACCTACTATGTGCTATGATCCGCAACCTCAAGTGACAATAATCGGGACCACTCCGGTAATGACCACAGTTTGAGGAGTTCATGTATTCACTATGTGCTAATGCTTTGTTCCGGTTCTCTATTAAAAGGAGGCCTTAATATCCCTTAGTTTCCATTAGGACCTCACCGCCACGGAGGGTAGGACAAAAGATGTCATGCAAGTTCTTTTCCATAAGTAATGCATTATGAATATATTCGAATACATGCCTACATCACATTGATGAATTGGAGCTAGTTCTATATCACCCTATGTTATGACTGTTACATGATGAACCACATCCGCATAATTATCCATCACCGATCCGATGCTCACGAAGCTTTCCATATCTTGGTTTACGCTTATTTACTTTTTTGCTATCATACAATCACTACAAAATACCAAAAATATTACCTTTGCTTCCGTTACTTTTGTTACCGTTACCACCACTATCATACTAATTTGCTACTAAATACTTTGCTGCAGATACTAAGTTATCCAGGTGTGGTTGAATTGATAACTCAACTACTAATACTTGAGAATATTCTTTGGCTCCCCTTGTGTCGAATCAATAAATTTGGGTTGAATACTCTACCCTCGAAAACTGTTGTGATCCCCTATACTTGTGGGTTATCAGTAGGCCCTTGCCGCTAGATGAACAGGACCCCGAGGAGGCCGCCGCACCCCAGCCGGTTGGAGGTGGATGAACAGGACCCCGTGGAGGCTCTATGAACAGCAGCCGATGGAAGGCCGGATGAACGATGTCAGCCGTGGATGAACAGAGTACGTGGAGGGTGGAGGAGGTCGACGGTGGATGAACAAAGAGTCGTGGAGGCTGGAGCGAGGCAAGAGATGGTGGATGAACAGGACCCCATTTCAATTGTGAGGCGCCCAACACAAGTCCGTTTCCTCCATTTTGCGGTACGCCACACCCCTCCCGATCAACAGGACCCCGTTTCGACCGTAGGCACTCAAACACAAGTCCATTTCCTCCTTTTTGTGGTACGCCAGACCCCTCCCGATGAACAGGATCCCGTTTCGACCGTGGCCGGTCGAAGCGAAGCGTTCCTCCGTTTCTGCGGAACACGGACACCGCTTTCGCTGTTCCGTCCAAGTCGGTTAGCTCCCATTGAACAGACACATTCCGACCCGGCCGGTTTGCCTCTCGATGAACATGACGTTGTTTCTCCGTTCACCACCGTCATTCACGCCCGATGAACAGACGCCGTTGCTGCCATCTCGTTGCCTCTCCATGTACACAAGCCCCGCCGTCCATATATATGCGCCGAGTACACGCCGAGACCCCGCAGTATGTATGTGTAATGCGGTCATATTTTTACCACGTGGCCGTACGTACGCGATGTGGATTTAGACGGGACTACATGAACTGCTATGTCGGGTGCTCGCAACGACACATGCCGCTACTTACTCGGCCATGGTTCATACTTGGAGAAGATCGATTGACCAGTATGTACGTACACGTTCATGACCATACAGACAACGCTATGTACGCTTTGACCTGGTGGGTCCCAACGGTCAGGGAGGATAAGGACACACTTCCTTGCGTGCAAAGATATAGTTGGTCGGTCCCAATTTGTCGTGGGAGGAATCATTTTTATTTTGCGAGTAATAAGGAGGCACCTCCTTGTGTTCCAAGATGTAAGTGGTGGGTCCGGTGGACGGCCCCTCACCGCCTAAAGTCCTCTTCCGATGGCTGTCCTTCGTTGACCACGTTGACCACGCCGCACCGAGAGCACCAAGGCAGTGGACGAAGGTGAGGCCTAGGAAGGGAACGACGCGGAGTCGAGGAAGACGCGACAGTGGATGCCCACGTGGAGGGGAGTACGTGGGTTGACTGCTTCAGCTGTGGTGTGAGGCTGCCGTCGCCGGAGAATAACATGAGGTGTGGGTGAGTATAGAGGGATGGCATGGCCAGCAGTGGCAGCACAGCCGGGCACGGGAGGCAGGAGCATGCGGCACAGCTGGCGCTGGTTTGGGCGGTTGGAGCAAGAAGACCAGAGGTTGAAGAAGCACGGCAGCCGTTGGATGGACATCATACGGTCATTGCAGCTAGAATCATTTATATTGACTAAGTTGACATAGCCCTTGGTACGCGCCAACTTAGTAGGCCACGTGTCACCTCCCAAATGGTGCGCCCAGATGTCGAGGAGGAACCATTTTTGGTAATTTGAAGCAAGACTATCCGAGATTGAAGAAGAAGCATGACATCCGTTGGATGGACATCCAACAGCCACTGCTGCTAGAACCGTGTGTTGACCATAACTTGACAAAGCCTTGCATACGCGTCAACTTAGTAGGCCCGCAAGTGTGTAAGAGTAGGAACATATAGCCCATTTGCAATTTGTAAGAATGTACAGCCAATTTTTGAATTTAATGGAATTTACTACAACCCATTTATAGTTTGTTAAAAGTACAACCCATTTTCTAGCTAGAACAACGATTAATAATTTCAATCAACCGCTCAAAACAGAATTCAATAAAATTTTCCACATTTTGATGGGATCCGAAATATTTTTATCCCAGAATTTCTAGTCAGATTAAATATAATTTCAAAATAAATTTGTATTACATAAAATCCAACGAAATATTGCACGCGCAACAAGTAATGAAATTAAAATGTTCAAAATCCAAATATAATAATTTTTAACTAATTACGTGTTTGGTGCATTTTTTATAGTTACAACACAGTTTTTATAATTACATCCCATTTATTATTTCTTAAAGCCCATTTTCTTGTTTAGCCTAATGCATCCCTTCTAGGAAAGATTTGCAGTCCAGCGGGGCGGAGAATAACAAGTTGACCTAGGCTGGGTATTCCTCAAACAAAAGTATAGTTGGGCTAGCCATTTCCAGCTTGAAAAAAATTAATATCCGGGCTGGATATTTGGTCGACATGAAATAATAGCCTGGGCTAGACAGGTCACAACCCGCTCATGTGATCTCCTCTGAACAACAACAAAAACATCACTCAAGAAAAACTCTGCTCACACCTCAAAAACACAAATACTTCTCGAGTTGCTTGGTCCCAGCTGTCGGCCACTCCTTGTGCAATTCTCTCATTTATTGACTACATAGGTTGACAATGGTGTGGGACCGTGATGTCAGGAAATCAGGAGGAAGCAAAAAAATTATAGTTGTATATAATAAGGAGGCACTTGCGTACATGCGGCTATGGCCCTGGTGGGTCCCCATTGTAATCCTCTCCAAGTAAAGTCATCTCCTCATTCCTCATGTCCATTGACCATGTTGACAACGCGAGACGGCGGCGCCACGGCGAGTGCAACAACTCGAAGGACGGCGGAGAGGGCCTCGCCCCTACTTGGATGGTCTCGACATAGTCATGGCCGCTCATTCAGGAAGCCAGATCATAGAGCCACATGTCCGCTGACGGAATTGTCGTTTCGCTTGTTCGCCGGGTGCTCGTTGAGGAGACGAAGGTTGCAAAGACAGTCCTCCTCGCTGGTAGCTCTTTCGCCATTAGGGCTCGAAGTGTGCCGCACTCTGCTCTATGGTGAACACGGCATGAACTGCTTGGACGGTGGCGCCGCTCGCTCGTCGGAAGCTACGCCCATCGTCCGATTGTCATCGCCAGATCGGGTGAGCTCATTGGCGAAAGCCAAGATGTCCGATCACTGGACCGACCAGCCGCTAAGCACGAAGTTCGACCGCTTCGCCCACCTGCATCGCCTTCCTCGCCGCTGCTGCTTTTCGCCGGAAATGATTAGCGCTACCGTGCCGCTTCCGGTGCAGCGATTGTTCAGCTGCTCAAACCACTGCGTCGTCCATCCGTCCGTCTTCGCCGCCCACATTAATGATACACGGTTGTCGAGGCGGCTACTCCGGCGCCACCCATCCGTCCCTCCGTCGCCCACCAATGCTATATAAACAGCATGCTGCGCCGGCCATAGCCGCAGTCATCCGCCTCCGTTACCTTTTTCCTATCCGCACCACTACTGCCCACCGTGGCTTCCTCGCGCTCCAGCACTCTTCGGGACGGGCGGATGACGAACCACAAGGAGATGGCAGCCATTGCTGCCGATCGGTCACGGGTTGGCAGTGCAGCCGGAGAACGACGACGCCCCAATGGAGAACATGGTAGTCGACGATCCGGCGCCAACCCCCTCCTCGGCGCCATCCTCGCCGGTGCATTGCACCATGACCATCGGCGAGGCTCGTGCCCAATACATGGACACGGTGAGGCAGAAGCATCAAGAGCAGTTCCGGGAGGTGCAGCCGACGCCGCCACAACCACCATCTCCTCCAGAGCACTCTGCAGCGGAGGAGCAGATCGCCATGAGCAGGAGGCGCTGCTCAAGTCGTGCCGCTCACTTGGCGAGAAGCCGCTGCCAGCTGGCGGTACCACATGCGGGTGGTGGAGGTTGCGTCCGCCTACAAAGAGGGCGATGAAGCAGGCGAGGCAGTGTTTGGCGAGACCGACGACGAGGCGGAGGAAAATGCTGGCTCTGCCGAGTCCCCGCTCCGCAGGCGTCGACGAGGCCCTGCTCCACTGAGGCCCCGCTGCGCCAACAACGAGGCAGAGGACACCGGCGGCTCCGCCGAGGCCCCGCCCCGCCAACAATGAGGCAGAGGACATCACCGGCTCCGCCCTGCCAGCAATGAGGGGGAGGATTTCCCCCGCTCTGATGAGGCGCCGCCCCACGTAAGAATGACATTGAGGACATCGCCCTGCTCCGTCAAAACCCGCCCATTGCCCAGGCGGCAGCCACACAAAAAAATACGAGGAAGAGTAGAACATGGTAGGTCAACGCCACGGGTCCAAGTAAGGCCACTGCTGCTACCCTCCGGTTGAAGCCAAGCTTGGTGAGTTGACCATTGACGGCCGATTAGCTTCTTGGCGGTGACATGGAGTCGGAGAACTGTGCTGGAGAAGATGACATTAAGGTGATTTAAGCTACGGTGCAGGTTGGGTCACCGACATGTGGGCTCAACAGGCATCTTGCCCACATGTCGTTGACTCCAACTGCAACTGCAGCTAAGTCACCAAGCTTCGTTCGCTAAGTTTCCGACATGGGTGGGTAGCTTCAAGTTAATTAAGTATACCTCCAAAGGCACCCCCTTTTTAGTTGAAGAATATATGGAATGTAATGAAATCCGCATGTTTATATGAAATCCGGGCCGTGTATGAATGAATTTAGTTCGATTAGTTTGAATTCTTGCATCACTGGCATTAGATGAACATGCAAAACAATACGCACTAGCATTATTCCTGTGGTGATCACCTGCGTTTGTAGCAGTTTCTACGCATTCTCCCTCTGGTCCTTTTTAGTCCGTATATAAGTTTTTATTCCAAGTCAAAGTATTCTACTTTGACCAATCTTATAGAAAAAGTATCAACATTCACAATGTAAAATCAACTGACTTGAAAGAAATCTAATATGCGAAGTAAAAGGAACAGAGGGAGTACAAAAAGTTTGAGCAGCTTTTTAGGCTGCTCTTGTACATTGCAATCAAACACACAGGTTCTGGCAATTCATAGAGAACATTCAAAACAATCGATGACTATGCATCTCAGCCGATTCACATGTCGAGCCAATATTTACTTCACAACTAAAGAATAAAGAAAAATCGATCGATGTCAGCCGACAAAGAAAGGGTGTCCCATTCAAAATATCAAACGGATGTCTTCTTGCTAACATCAATGAGCAAAATTTGACAAGGTTGTCCCATTCCGTAATGTCAAATCCGTGTTGTTTTATGTGATATCAATGAGCAAACTTTGACAAGGTTTTCCCATTCCAAAATATCAAATGCCTACGATTGTGGAATGGGCAGGGGTTTACATCGGGCCTTGAACATTGACATGTCACCTCGTGCTAAATAAACCAGCTGTTCTTTTTGTACAGTTTCACCAAAATCAACCAAATTCGCGCGTAGCTTGTATGATTTTGCCTTTTATATGTCGCAACGCCTTGAACATATCGACACCTCCTTTCTTGTGGTGAAAATGAATGATTCGAGAATATTCAATGTATTCGAGAACATTTTGTGCAGTTCCCATTGAAATCAAGTTGAGAACCCCTGTTTGCATAAATACAAAAGAAGTGATTAGTAAAAAGAAAATTGTACTATGAATCGACAGTTTAAACAGGCAACCTACATGATCCATGCAGAGCACACATTTAAAAAATGGAACTCACCGGAAAGAATCCTAAAACAACAATTGGCCATCACAGCAACAAACATGGAGATCCGTGAGTCCTTCTAAGCTGAAGTTAGTTTGTTCTTGTGGGCAGTAATGTAACCATCCTTCAACCGCTTCCTTCATTATGACATGGATGATCCTGTTGTGCAAAGGCAAGAGAACAACTAAATGTCAGCATCCCTGTTTGCTCAAAAAAGGAAAGGAAATAATTAAAACAACATGTATGAAGCACTTCTCGAGGACAATACCACTTTCTCATGACAAGATTCTAAACAGTGGCACAACACCAATAGAGATGACAAAAGCTCAATCATATGAATGAAACTGCGTGGCCGCACTCAACCTTTGTCAGAGGCTTATTATTGTAGAGCATACAGATGAAGCACTTCTCCGTAATCCATCTGTTGTTACCTACCGTGGTTGCCATGCTTACTATATACTCCTCAATTAGTTAATGTTTCCAACATCTTCTTGTGCAGTTCCACTAAAATATATGTTATCTTCAAAGAAGATCCCTGTTTGCACAAGTAGACATAATTACATATTACATTAAGGGTGGCATCAAATCAGTGGCAAAACAATTGCTCGTTATAGCCATAGCAATAAATTAAGATGCAAAACTATATCATTACTTGTGTCATCACAGTTCTAGTGCTTCATTACAACATCGAGAGTTGATTTTTGTTTTTCTTCCGCTTGTTCTTCCCCTTCATCACTTGGTTCAATAACAGATAAGCTTCGCCTTCAATGTAAGATTTGGCATGTCAATTAGGGAGCACAAGTATAGCACTAAACAACGACATTAATTTTTCCTCCGATGACAAGAGTAACATACGTGCCAACAAATACTTGAAATATCATTATCTTACCTCAATGGGATATTACGATGCACATACATATTGGAAGTCTTGTCTCCATTTGTGCAGTTCAATAAAATCAAGCAAAATTACCGTATAAGTAGCACAACATATGATAGCACACTTCACAATCATGTGAAAGAAGGTGAGGGAGTCCCGGACTAGGGGGTGTCCGGATAGCCGGACTATCGTTACGGCCGGACTCCAAGACTATGAAGATACAAGATTGAAGACTTCGTCCCGTGTCCGGATGGGACTTTCCTTGGCGTGGAAGGCAAGCTTGGCGATACGGATATGTAGATCTCCTACCATTGTAACCGACTGCGGTAACCCTAACCTATCCGGTGTCTATATAAACCGGAGGGTTTTTAGTCCGTAGAACAACAACAATCATACCATAGGCTAGCTTCGAGGGTTTAGCCTCCTTGATCTCGTGGTAGATCTACTCTTGTACTACCCATATCATCAATATTAATCAAGCGGTGAGTAGGGTATTACCTCCATCGAGAGGGCCCGAACACAGGTAAAAACATCGTGTCCCTTGTCTCCTCGTTACCATCCGCCTAGACGCACGCTCGGGACCCCTACCCGAGATCCGCCGGGTTTTGACACCGACATTGGTGCTTTCATTGAGAGTTCCTCCGGTGTCATCACCGATAGGCCCGATGGCTCCTTCGATCATCAACAACGACGCGGGTCCAGGTGAGACTTTTCTCCCCGGACAGATCTTCGTGTTCACGGCTTTAATGCGGGCTAATTCGCAGCCATCTGGAGCAGATCGAAGCTACGCCCCAGCCGTCGAGTCAGATTTGGAAGTTTGAACTATACTGCCGATATCCGCGGAGACTCGATCTTCGACGGATTCGAGCCCACCAAGCGTGCCGTGACCGTCTCGATGGGCATGATCTAGCTCATGCCGTAACGATTGCCTCGAGGCCGCACTAAAGATCCGCTCCGACCCTTAATCCGGAGTCGGATTCCCTGATCGAGGACGAGTGGTTGGACATCACCTCGGGGCTACAATCTCTCTGGCGATTGAGCCAAACTCCATCCTCGCCCTTTGCGAAGACCTCGACTCTGTGGTGCCGGACTCCTCTCCTGGACTCCAACCTCTCAGCGCCCGGCCAATCGAATCCGATTGGGCGCCGTCATGGAGTTCACGGTCACGGACATCTTTTTCAAAGACTCGCCCTTTGGCGACATCCTCGAATTCAATAAAGTCTCTCTCTTTATCCGGAGAGCCCCGGCCGACTACGGTCGGGAAGGTTGGGATCTGAACGGCGAAGAAATTCAACGCCCACCCACCACCCACTTCATAGCCATCGCCGACAGCGCTTTACACGACGTGCTCGACTTCGACTCGTGAGACATCGACCGGTATGGACGACGATGTAGGAGACAACAATGAGCCAACACCTCTAGGATGTCGGACAGCCACCTCATCTCATGATGTATACATGGTGGACACCTAAAGGAAATGAAGACGAGGAACAACGGACGCCACGAAGGATAAATCCTCGGGCCAAAAGCGGCAACGTAAACGCCGAACAAAGTCCAGCTCTCAACAAAGACCCAGCCATAGAGCGGGGCGAACCGGTGGACAACGAACAAGCTATTGAGCAATCGTCCAACAAGACAACTTGGATAAACAATCTGTCCCCGGCGAAGACAACAGTCCCGGACGATCTAACGCCGGACAAACTATTGGAGCAAAAGCGACCTCCGGAAAAAGGCTTGTCGCCATCAAGCAAGATAGCCTCAAAAAGCGAAGCGGAAGCTCAAAACAGCGGAAGATGCACTCAGATCAGATGGAGCAAAGTATTCAAGATCACAGACAAATGTACGGCGATAGTCGCCAAGAAAAGAGCTACCCAAAAGAAAGGTAACCAAATTGACGAGGAGGCCTTTAGAGCCCCCACAATCAAAAGAAGAAAGCCACCCGGTCGGATGGACGACCTCCACGGCAAGAAGAAGAGAGCGCGAATGGTGCACGCACACAAGCCAATATGCGATCCGCATAAGGATTCACATCAAAAGGATGGCCCAGCTTAGGTCCATTTATGGGCCAAGAAAGCATGCTCGTCAAAGCAATGCAACACGCCAAAATTCAAGATCACGGCACACCCAACATCTGGGCGCCTGCACCCCTATGTTTCACTGATGAGGTCTTTGGATCATGAATTTCAGGTGATTCAAACCCGTAAAGATAGAGGCATACGACGGAACAACAGACCACTGAGTTCCGGATTGAGGATTACATCCTCCACATACACATGGCTAGAGGAGATGATCTCCACGCCCATAAAATACTTACCTCTTAAACTTAAAGGGCCAGCTCGGCATTGGCTTAAGAGCCTCCCGAAAATACCATTTGGGAAGAGCTCGAGGATGCATTTCTGCAAATTTTCAGGGGACTTATGTCCGCCCTCCGGATGCGCATTTATCTAAGTCACATAACTCAACAGCCGGAGAGTCAGCCGGAAATTCCGAACAGGTTCCTCACTAAAAAGAAACCAAATAGTCGACTGTCCTGGACGCCAAGCCTTAGCAGCTTTCAAACACAACGTCTGAGACGTAATGGCTCGCTGCAGACCTCGGCCAAGAAAAAGCCAAGAACAATGGCCGCACTAACAAGCCTCATGACCCGCTTATGCGGGAGAGGATAGCTAGCTAGCAAGATGCAAAGACCAAATGACCCAAGTACATCCGAAATCGGGGATGGAAATGGGAAACCACGGGCGCAACAAGGACCAGCGCCGGATTAAAAGGAACAGTCCAAAGAGCATCGACGGTCAACGCCGATTCAAAGCTCACGGCGAGAACAACAAAACTGCCCCTTAAGGACAATAGCGATGAGCTATCCAACTTCAACAAAATCCTGGACAAGATATGTAAAATACACAAAGTACTCTGGAGGCTCACTAACCATACCCACCGAAATTGTTGGGTCTTCAAACAGTCCGGCAGATCGAACGCCCGAACACAAGGGGCTCGACACACCAAGTGAAGATGACGACGAGCACCGCAAGCGTAACCCCGGAAAACAAAAAGACTTTCCCACAAGAGGTTAAAATAGTAAACTCACTTCAAGGTGATCAAAGGGAAAAAGAGCGGCGCCCACTAAAAGGCGCGCCCTTTACATCGTTGTCAAAACCAATCACCTTCGACCATCGTGACTATTCCGAAAATATCCCTAACGCAGGATGGACTGCCCCGATATTGGATCCTATAATCAACGGATTCCAATTTACACGAAGTCCTCATGGATGGCGGCGATGACATAAACCCGATATATCAGACACAATCCGCAGGATGGGGATAAACCCAACCAAAATTCGGCCGTAGCAACACCTCCTTTAAAGGAGTAATGCCAGCCCATATGCCCATTGTACGGGCTCCATACCGCTAGAAGTTGTGTTCAGTTCATCCAGCAACTTCCGTCAGCGAAGGTTACTCTTCCATATCGCCTGCTTAAAAGTAGCCATCAAGCACTATTGGGACGCGCTTTCGCCCGCTTTAACGCAATACCGCATTATGCATCTCTAACACTTAAAATGCCCGGTCCACGCGGCATCATCTCGTTAAAAGGAAGTATTAAGTGTTACTCGAGCACGGAGAAAGCGGAGACCGCCTTGACAGCCCCACAGCTATCCGGCTCTGCTAGGCAAAGAACCCGAATTGGTCATTCAAACCCCGGACACGTAAGCTAGACGAGTCCAGCGCCTACTAGCGGCACGCCCCCATAATGAGGGCTGCATGCATGTATAACAAGAGACAATAAAGCTCAACTTTATTTACTTCTTTGAACCATACTTTGTTTATTTACTATTAAGTACATATTTTGCACGATCCTTTTTCTTTTAAAACTAAGTTCCTCTCTTTACGTATGAACAACGTGCTACACCCATCCGTGGATACTGCGACAACGGAGACACAGTACGTATCGCAAGAGGGACCCGTTACAAGGATTCTTTTCAGATTAAGACCCTGCGTAAACCTTTTTTTACTGTCTCTTGTTGATATACATCCCCCGGTTCCTTACTATAACCGAGGAGGAGGCTGGCGTTTTGGCATTGACCGCACCAGAATTTTTGCGTGTACCTGGACATCAGGGGCTCAGGGCATTATTCTGCCCATTTTTCATAAAGACCGAATACCTTAGGGAGTATTCGGCGTCTCGAGTTAGGACTTATATGCATCAGCTCCGAATCATGTCTTTGGTCAAATGTTGGGTTGCCTCGTGGTTTTGCTGCCTTACGTTATGTTTTCACGGCTAACGCGGCATCAGGAGAACCATCACGATTGTGCCTCGTTCGGCAGGCGAGCACCTCGATGGAGAAAAGCTGGCCATTTGTCATGATATAGCGAGAGACTGGTCAACCACTCGATGACTTACAGTGAATGTTTAGGATTCCTCCGCATTAACGGCGACCGGTTTTCGGCCAGTACACACGCATTCCCCAATTCGGGAGAGCTGCTGACGGTGCCCTGTGGGCTATATCAGAGTTCTCGTACCCTCGAACTCCTATGGCTAAGTGAAAGTGATAAAGCATTATAGTCCGGTTGCCTGGTTTGTTACGCTATCACCTCCTTAACAGTGACCAAGACGTTGGATTAAGTGTGAAAAGCGCTTTCTTTGAACACCCCGCACTATGTGCGTGGGGCTGAAGCCAAGGACTGCCATCTTTCAAAGTTATATACACATATACATAAACGGCCGCATTGTGGAGTAGTTTACTACTTGAACGCACAAGTATAAGAAGCTCTTATATTATATTGAAACATTGTTTTCACAAATCCTACATGTCATCTAAAACATAATATCCTTCGAAAGCATCGCGTCTCTATTAAACGAGCGCCCAGAGGACTTCCTCAAAGTAGTGCTCGGCGGTACTCGCTTCATCCGAGATCTCGGATGCAACATCGGGTGGCCTTCATCTCTGCCCGGTATGTCTTGACACGGGCAAGAGCCATCCGCGCTCCTCAATACACGCCGACCGCCTCATTTACGTCGATACGCTGGCGGTACCGCACCAAGGAACCGTCTGCACTAAACCAAAATAGCTCTTGGCTAGGGTCCGCCTACCACAAGTGAGTCAGGACATGCTTCATGGCAAGCCGGACAACCGATTCAGTTTCTACCCATCTCGGCCAACAGATCGGTCGTGACAGAGGATGCTCCGGACTATGGAATTGAGAGCAATATAGCTCTTCCCTTCTCGCGTGCCCTTCTGGCCTCCTAAGTGCTCCATCGCGTCTGCAGGCCTTCGCCGCCAAGTCCAGATAAGCATCCTCCGAACTCCACAACTTATCCAATTGAGCATACTTTGGATCTCGGTATTTTCTCCGCAGCGTAAATGGGGCTTTTCCACCGCAATTGCCCCGGCCCGACCTCAGCTCCTCCTTGGCAGCCTCTCAAAGCCGCTTTGGCATTCTTGGATTCGGCGGCGGCCTGTTTTAGGCCCTCTTGTTGTTCCGGCTTGACGTTCTTTTTTCAAGAACCTCGCAGCGATCGCGTGATTTCTTAACTTTTTGGCCATATCGCCATTTCCTCTTTGTTTGACAATGAGCAGCCCGCTCGGCTTCTAGCTCTTCGGCTGCCTTTAAAGCAGCCGACATCGACCTGGCTTGCTCCTTTTCTCGGGCGAAGTTCCGCCCCAGTAGCTCCTCCACGGCAGCCGCACCATCCGCATTAAGCATAGGAATAGTAAGACATAAGGCCAGCCCCTTACTGTGTGTCCGTGATAGAAGTCGACATACCTTGTGACTCGTCGAACCGCTTATCGACCAGCGTGGATGTCCGTGATCCGCCTCGTCAAGTCGCCGCATTAGTTCGGCATACTCATCGGGCTGGGTTGGCCTCCTGGACGCCCCGCCACCTGTTTAGGAGCGGCGATATGTTATAATCGAGACTTGATCCTCGGCACATCGTCAATTTTGACAACATACCGAGTCTCGAGGGCTACTATCTATAGGCGCATTTTATATGCATAACCTGCTGAAGGTACATCATTTTTTGCGTACCTCAAACCCCGTCAAGAAGCTTCGACGGCTTTATGCAATCCGCTTCACGGATGCAATTCTTTCAATCACCGCACCCATTAGAGCATGGTGATCTTCTCAAATAGCCGCTTCGCCTGGGGGATCCTTCAGCCTCCTCCGCCGCACACCACTGGCGCTCACCTTCCTACCGCCGGACTTGGGGAATCTCTCCGCGACGACACCTCGGGTCGTCACGCTTCACATGAGGGTGCGACAAGTGGGCGTTTCGCTCTCCATCATCTCCTAAGAAGATCCCTCAAGACGAGCTCACGAGAAAGTGAGGTCCGAACTACAAGGTATAGTTTCGTTATCTTCATGAATAAATACAGGATGTTCCTTATTTACAAGACCCCTTCTTTTTTAACTTACGGCTCATTTGGAGGGCTGATCCCCTTGGGGAAATAATGCGGCCGGGTTACTTCCGGCTTTGACTCTTCTTAGAAGATCCCTTTCCCTCTTTGAGGCCTTGACCTCCGGATCTTCCAAGCGGTCCTCTTCTCTCCTCGGAAGGTGGGACTCTTAATCCCTCCTTCCTTCATAGCCTCCTTCAGAGAGGCAATTGCTTCCCTGCTCCCCCCTTCGCCTTTCTTCAAAAGGCGCGACCTTCAAAGATCTTGGTCAAGATGGGATCCGCGTGGTCTCCGGGAGGAGCCGAACACCTTATTAACTTTGCCTTGGCTATCCATTCCTGTTCAAAAACAGCTCCTTTAAAGGGCACGATACAAAATAAATAAATGAACAAAATTTTGTCCTACGTGACTACTTACTTGAGTATCTCAAGCGATTGCAGCTTAGTCACTCAAGGCTCCTGGTCAAGTCCCACACTTTTCTTGTGATCCAAGAACAGCTTATACATCTCCATGGGCGTCGTGCCCATAAAATTTTGAGAGCTCGTGGTCCCTCCGGATTGAATTCCCACAAAGCGGAGGGGGCGACGCTTGCAGGTGGCTGAAGGCGCCGATCACCATAACTCAAGCGCCCACCGCAACTGTGTTGATTCCTCTTTCCGAGGTCTCGAATACGGCCCTCGCAAAGAAGGGAACGCCCTGGACGGCCCCAGTCCGAGCCCCTTGTTGACCCATGATGCCACCGCTGTGGTGGACCTGAGCGAAGGCAGGAGCGCCACCCATTTGGTGCCCCCGAGCGGTGATATAAAACCACTACCGCTGCCACAAACCAAGCTCCTCTTGAAAAGAGCCCTCGGGCCACACTGAGCATCAGCACATTTGCTTATAGCCACCCCTCCAAGACTTCTACCGTTGCCCCGATCATCTTTGGCTCCACCTTGAAGGTCTTGAGCCACAACCCAAAGTGGGGGGTAATATGGAGGAAAGGCCTCACATACGACAATGAATGACGAGATATGGAGGATGGACTCCGGATTCAAGTCATGGAAATCAAGCCCATAATAAAACATGAGCCCCCGCACAAAGGAATCCTTCGGGAAGCCTAAACCCCGAAGGAAGTGGGACACGAACACCACGTTCTCGCCGGGCTCAGGAGTGGGAATGACCTGCCTGAGCAGTACTTGTGCGAGATCTCGCCGGTTAGGTACTCAAGGCGTACGCGCGGCTTTCAAGCACATCTTCTTCGTGGACGAGGAAGACATCCATCGCCGCCGTGGTTGGTCGGATCCGGACATCGTTGAAAGTCCGGCGCTGAATCTGAAGCTTTGGGTGTTGGAACTCGGCGAGGCGAACTTCGATGGAGGGTGTAAAAGAAGAGGGCCTTGGTCTCATTATAAAGAGGTTGAATACCAAGAGCCCACCCCGTGGTCGATTAGGACTGCGCCGATAGAGGAGGCAGGCCGGTAAGGCCCGGTTGGGTTACCCACGTTCGTATTGATGAGAATCCCGGAATAAGGGGGCAACGATCTATGCTTTGATAAACGTACAAGGAAACCGCCTCGCTAAACACGCTGAGGTGGAACGGTAAAAATGATTCATGTAAAGGCTCGGCCGTGGTGTGATGTCACCGCGGAATACGTTAGCGGTCTGTGCAAAAATTATTCTCTCTACGGTGTTATGTGGAACTTGTTTTGCGAGCCGCACACTATCCTTGTGTTCAAAACCTTCTATGAAGTATTCGGAGGAGGAACCCGCCTTGCAATGCGAAGACAATATGCGCGCGGACTGGTCGTCATTGAAGCCCGGTTCTGTGGGCTACCGAGGAGTCCGGACTAGGGGTGTCTGGATAGTCATGACTATCGTTTACGGCGGACTCCAAGACTATGAAGATACAAGATTGAAGACTTCTGTCCGTGTCCGGATGGGACTTTCCTTGGCGTGGAAGGCAAGCTTGGCGATACGGATATGTAGATCTCCTACCATTGTAATCGACTGTGTAACCCTAACCTATCCCAATTGTCTATATAAACCGGAGGGTTTTTAGTCCGTGAGAACAACAACAATCATACCATAGGCTAGCTTCTAGGGTTTAGCCTCCTTGATCTCGTGGTAGATCTACTCTTGTACTACCCATATCATCAATATTAATCAAGCGGGGTAGTAGGGTATTACCTCCATCGAGAGGGCCCGA
The DNA here is from genome assembly GCA_021605145.1 of Aegilops bicornis. Taxonomy (NCBI): domain Eukaryota; kingdom Viridiplantae; phylum Streptophyta; class Magnoliopsida; order Poales; family Poaceae; genus Aegilops; species Aegilops bicornis. The sequence continues at coordinate 4,648,903 of JAHIAL010000017.1, forward strand.
ACACAGGTAAAAACATCGTGTCCCTTGTCTCCTCGTTACCATCCGCCCTAGACGCACGATTCAGGACCCCCCTACCGAGATCCGCCGGTTTGACACCCGATGTAAGGCTAGTACTAACCTCTCATGACGCTGAATTCAAACAACTCACAAGAAGAAGATCGTAAACAAATTTGCCAACACGGATGGGAAGTCGATCTCCTCTTGCTAGTTCCACTAAGATCAAGCAATCAAGCAACGTTGTCGGTGTGACATTTTGGTTGAATCACAAAACACTCTTAAAACAAAAGTGTTTTTGTGCAGTGCAACAAAAGGTCGCAATAGCAACAAGGTGAAGTAGATAGCCCTGTTTACAGAGAGGTGCAAAAAACAAGCCCACAGAAAGAAGCATCTAACTTATCTAAATGGGAAAGAAAGCAAGACAGTAGAATTTCTCAAACAGTGGCATTGATTCATATTAATAGAGAGATTATATTAACAATAAAATTTGTTAAACATGTAATTTGTTTTTAATTGTGGCATTGCTTCAATTTTCCAGCGGCATTATTAGAGGGTGTTTGTATACTGTGGACGTTTGGTGTAGGGACTAAAAAGTCCATTTTAGTCCCATCTAAACCAAACAGGAGGGACTTTTAGGGACTAAAAGTGGGCATTTGGGACTAAAGAAAGAGGACCCTGAGGGAGAGTCTTTTTGGGACTTCTTCAACAACAGCCTCCCCTCATCCTGCATCACACTTTATCTCTATTAGTTAATTACTAGGGGTAACATGGTCTTTTAGCATGTCATTTAATAACCTCTGGTCCATGTTTAGTCCCCGGAACCAAATAGGTAGGGACTAGGGACTTTTTAGTTGGGACTAAAAAAAGTCCTAGGACTTATTAACCAAACAGAGCCTTAGATTAACAAATGACTAAAGAGTTGTATGCGGAATGATTGGGACGCGACCAGCACCATGTGCATCTACCCGATGTATAAAGGGGTGATGCATAGTCTGTTGCAACAAAAGAACAAACAACCAAGGAGCATATTTGTGTTGGACCCAGTTTTGTTATCTTTAGAAACCTTTCCCTATGTTTTTTTGGAAAAGGAGGATGACCCCCGGCCTCTGCATCTGGGAGATGCATGCGGCCATACACCTTTCCCTATGTGAGGGCAGCAAATCTAGTCCTGCTCAAACTCTACAGCCTTATCCCCCAAAATAGACAGATTAGTTTGTTACATGGGTATGTGCATACCGCTACAAGGCTTGTCATTGTTTTTCCTTTTAACCAACGTAGGTGCCGGATAGCCAGTCTGTACTACTTTCCCCTTCCTTTCCTCTTTGAACCACATCCTATATTCATGCTATACAACTTTCCCCACTACTTTCCTGCTTGATCCAACACCTAGATTTGAGTGCGAAGCGAGAAAGCCCACATGCAGCTAGAGCAATGCATGTGGAATAAGTAAATTATACCTTAAGGTTCTCTGGGTGTGGCTCAGTGGGCGGCCGGAGGCCGATCTGCCCACACTATGTATGGCAGCAAGGAAGAAGGGGTCGGAGGCCCTCCCATGCCGCCGCTGGGTGAAAGAGAACAACTGCGCTAGTAGTGGATTCTCTCCCTCGCCGACGGCGACAACGTTAAGCCTCCTTCCCTTCTCGGCGGACGGATCCTACCATCTCTTTGACCAGCAGTGAGGGGGGGAGAGAGAGAGGCAACAAAGTTTTGTTTAGATGTGGAGAGGGTGAGAGAGTGTAAAGAGAGCAACTACAAGCGCTAAGGCTCCAGCGTGTATATATAGTGGAGAGAGAGTGTGAAGAGATCAAACCCTAGAAAACAAGCGCCGAGGTCATAGCCAGATATAGATGGAGTGGTTTTCTTTTTCTCTCCGTAAATATCATTTTAAATTGTGCACGAAACGGAACTCTTTACTTAACGTAGTGAAGAAAAATACTGGGCAATGCTAGTACGTGAAGAAAATTTAACGCTCGAAGGAGTCAACTCGCAATTAATGCTGCACGCCTCCTGGTCACGCTTACTAACGTCCACGTGTGGTACACGACCCTCCGGAGTGAACAACAACTGAACCACACACTGTCAAAATCCTGCACCATCCTCCAATTTTAAATTTTTTGGGCACTTGTATTCCGCCTAAGTCAGTGTGCCACCGTATGTACTAATTGTTACACAGGTGCTAAGAAACTAGGGCATATTGTTGCCATGTCGTTTATTTGTAGGGTCACTTGCAAACTGTGAAACTCAGGAAAATCTTTTGCCTCCGTTTTGAAAAAAAATGAGAAATTCAATTTTAATTATTTATTTTGTACACTTTGTTCTCTTCCAATAATTTTGGGCACTTGTATTCGACCTAAGTCAGTGTGCCACCGTATCTCGTACTACTCCCTCCATCTAGGTGTAAGTCACATTAGAAGGTGCAGCGGGACCAAGGTGCAAGCAGATTGGAGGAGAAGGAGAAACTTGACCGGTCCTTCCTGCGATCAAAGCCCTGATTTCTATCTCTAAATGCAACAATTAATCACAACAATTAAGAGATGCTATTTTAGCTACCATATAGGGCCACGTGTTAACTCGCATGCAAGCCGACTTTGATTCCTTGAGACTAGCCACAACGGAGAGTAACATATACTAGTAACATACACATATCCCTAGACTATGTTACTACCTTCATAGTGGGTAGTAACATAAGTGCGGTGTCATGCAAAACTTCATTTATTAGGTTATAGACTCATGTTACATTGAGATATGTGATGTTACAGTAACTAGCTAAGTTACTCAAACTGCCTCTCTCCTCATTAACTCATTGCCACATAAGCAAATTTGCTGAGTTGGACTTGATGTTACTGCTGAAGTTACTCCCACTATGGCTAGTCTGACTGATCAACGCGTAGTTGCGCTCCATGCATTGGGTTTCCGGGGGAGATAACAAGGCAGAGTAAGTAACAAAGCTCGTTAGCAACGAGGCTAGGAGGGGATTGAGATGCGAAGTTAATGGATGACGCTTAATTTTTTTGGGATTATCTGATTTTCGTAAGATGACTTAACACCTAGACGGAGGGAGTACTACTCCTCAGTCCAGGTTTGATGGAATATTTGTCACCTCTTCTCTTCTTGTACGTACTCCATTTATCTCACTTCCGGTGGCTTCCCCCTCGCACGATATTCCTATTCTATGAACCTGTGTGCGCGTGTGTGTGTGTGTGTGTGTGTGTGTGTGTGTGTGTTTTAACAGTGTGTGTGTGTTAGAGAGAGCGACACATCGACCTACTCCTACAAAGAGATGGTGTGTAATCCCGCAAAAAAAGAGAGATGTGTGTAGTGTATGATTTAGTCGCGAGAGTCGGTGCATCCTCTCATTTCCGGGCGCTCGGTCGGGATAGCTACCACGCCTGCTCCTGACCAGCCTGGCCTACCCAAAGCCCCTCCATCGCCTGCGCGCGCTTACCGCCCGAAACGGTCAGCGCCACTCCAGAGAATCAGTGCCGCATTCATGCCCGGGCAGAGCGGACACGACCTCTCACTGGCGCCTGCGTTGAAGGGATAAGCGGATTCAAGAGTGATGGTTGCTTCGTCCGTCCAACTTACTGCCGGGTCTATGTGATTTGACGGCTCATTGGTCATTATTACTGAGGTGGTATGACTGCTGGATGTCCCATGTTTCAGCAAAAGGAGGTAGGTTACAATTTTCTCCATTCTTGCAATGGAGGAGTGCGAAAGCAGTGAAAACACGCAAGCTCAGTGATTACATGGCCCACCTCATACTATCACCATATTTTCTGGACACCGTGCGACACCTAACTCTTTACATAGTAGTATAAATGCATACTGTAATTTCTCAAATGAGATAAACTTGTACAATGCTATGAAGCTTCTAGCTTCTGTTTCATGTATCTTGCGTCCAAGGTTGCCCCATTGCAACATTTCATCAAATACAAAGGAGACTCACATGCATGCTATTGCATCTTAATGATTGACAGATCATAGCCAATATGTAATCCCTCCGTTCCAAAATAAGTGTCTCAACTTTATGCAAACTTTAGTACAAAGTTGTACTACTACTAAAGTTGACACTTATTTTGGAATAGAGACAACTAAATAAAAAAACGATCCATGCAGTCCCTAGCCCTTGAATCCTAAACCCTAACCAAGCTTTAATTTGCTCGCGACGTTGAACCTTCTGAAGAAATGAAGTTTGCAACCCTTTGACCACCGGATCATTTTGTGCAATTTCACTAAAATCGACATGAGCATCCCTGTGGCAAAGAAATTGAAGAAGCGCGATTAGAATAAGATTACTAGGACTAGTTGATGAGATATAAACTCATCACAAATACAGTAGAAGCTAGTAGAGGTATGTGCGGGGCAAAGAAGTAGAGAAATATCCACATGGAGCGTGATGACCCACAAGTATAGGGGATCTATCGTAGTCCTTTCGATAAGTAAGAGTGTCGAATCCGACGAGGAGCATAAGGAAATGACAAGCAGTTTTCACTAAGGTATTCTCTACAAGCAGAGAAATTATCGGTAATAGATACTTTTATGATAAGGTAATTCGTAAAGGGTAACAAGTAACAAAAGTAAACAAGGTGCAGCAAGGTGGCCCAATCCTTTTTGTAGCAAAGGACAAGCCTGGACAAACTCTTATATAAAGGAAAGCGCTCCCGAGGACACTTGGAAATTATCGGCAAGCTAGTTTTCATCATGCTCATATGATTCGCGTTCGTTACTTTGATAATTTGATATGTGGGTGGACCGGTGCTTGGGTACTGCCCTTCCTTGGACAAGCATCCCACTTATGATTAACCCCTCTCACAAGCATCCGCAACTACGAAAGAAGAATTAAGGTAAACCTAACCATAGCATAAAACATATGGATCCAAATCAGCCCCTTACGAAGCAACGCATAAACTAGGGTTTAAGCTTCCGTCACTCTAGCAACCCATCATCTACTTATTACTTCCCAATGCCTTCCCCTAGGCCCAAACAATGGTGAAGTGTCATGTAGTCGACGTTCACATAACACCACTAGAGGAAAGACAACATACATCTCATCAAAATATCGAACGAATACCAAATTCACATGACTACTTATAACAAGACTTCTCCCATGTCCTCAGGAACAAACATAACTACTCACAAATCATATTCATGTTCATAATCAGAGGGGTATTAATGTGCATAAAGGATCTGAACATACGATCTTTCACCGAATAAACCAACTAGCATCTACTACAAGGAGTAATCAACACTACTAGCAACCCACAGGTACCAATATGAGGTTTTGAGACAAAGATCGGATACAAGAGATGAAGTAGAGTTTAAGAGGAGATGGTGCTGGTGAAGATGTTGATGGAGATTGACCCCCTCCTGATGAGAGGATTGATGGTGATGACGATGGTGACTATTTCCCCCTCCCGGAGGGATGTTTCCTACAGAATAGCTCACGAGCCCTAGATTGGTTCCGCCAAGGTTCCGCCTCGAGACGGCGGTGCTTCATCCTGAAAGCTTCCTTCTTATTTTTTCCAGGGCAAAAGACACCTTATACCAGAACATGGGCATCAGGGGGGCTTCCAGTGTACACGAGGCGGGAGGCGCGCCTCCCACCTCGTGGACAGTGGGTGGCCCCCCTCTGGTGCTTTCTTCGCCCAATATTTTTAATATATTCCAAAACTTACTTTCGTGGAGTTTCGTGACTTTTGGAGTTATGCATAGGTCTCTAATATTTGCTCCTTTTCCAAATTTCGTAATTCCAAATTACCGCATTCTCCCTCTTCATGTAAACCTTGTAAAGTAAGAGATAAAGGCATAAGTATTGTGACATAATGTGTAATAACATCCCATAATGCAATAAATATCGATATAAAAGCATGATGCAAAATAGACGTATCAACTCCCCAAGCTTAGACCTCGCTTGTCCTCAAGCGGAAGCCAATATTGAAAGATATGCCCACATGTTTAGAGATAGAGGTGTCGATAAAATAAAATACGGACATGAGGGCATCATGATCATTCTTAGAATAGCAACTTATATATATATATATATATATATATATATATATATATATATATATATATATATATATATTGTCATATGATTTCTTATGCTAAAGTAACAATCTATTCACAATGTAAAGTATGAACTTAAAACTTCATTGAAAACTAACAAACTATAATCTCAGTCATTGAAGCAATTGTAATTTATCATAACATCGGAAAGAGTCAATATCAGAGCTTTTCAGCAAGTCCACGTACTCAACTATCATTTAGTCTTTCAAATCGCTAACACTCACACAATACTTATGGGTATGAATTTTTAATCAGACACAGAGAAAGATAGGGGCTTACAGTTTTGCCTCCCAACCTTTTATCTCAAGGGTAACGTCAACAATAATGCTTTATGAAAACCCACATCCAATTGGATATATATATATATCAGGATCTTTCCAACACATAGTGCTTGCCAAAGGATAAAGTGTAAAAGGAAAGGTGAAGATCACCATGACTCTTGTATAAGGTATAAGACAAAAATAGAAGATAGGCCCTTCACGGAGGGAAGCAAGAGGTAGTCATGTGCTTTATGGTTGGATGCACAAAATCTTAATGCAAAAGAACATCACTTTATATTGCCACTTGTGATAGGGACCTTTATTATACGATCTGTCACTTTTATTTCTTCCATATCACAAGCTTCGTATAAAGCTTATTTTCTCCACACTAATAGATCATACATATTTAGAGAGCAATTTTTATTGCTTGGCAAAGAATGATAACTTACTTGAAGGATCTTACTCAATCCATACGTAGATATGGTGGACTCTCATGGCAAAACTGGGTTTGAGGATATTTGGAAGCACAAGTAGTATCTCTACTTGGTGCAAAGAATTTGGCTAGCACGAGGGGGAAAGGCAAGCTCAACATGTTGGATGATCCATGACAATATAGTTTATTTCGGATATAAGAAAACATAACCCATTACGTTGTCTTCCTTGTCCAACATCAACTTTTTAGCATGTCATATTTCAATGAGTGCTCACAATCATAAAAGATGTCCAAGATAGTATATTTATATGTGAAAACCTCTCTTTCTTTATTACTTCCTATTAGTTGCAACGATGGCCAAAACTACGTTCGTAAACTCCCAAAGAACTTTTATTCATCATACTCTTTATATGTGAAGTCATTACTCTCCATAAGATCAATATGATCTCTTTATTTCTTTTTATTCCCTCAAGATCATAGCCAGATAACCAAGCCCTCGACTCAAGACTAATCTTTATTATATATAGCTCACGGACTCGATTACATAGACAAGATCAACACAAAAACTCAAAGCTAGATCATACTAAACTTTATTCTACTAGATCAAGATATAACCAAAAGGATTGAACTAAGAAAAACGGTAAAGATAGAAGTGTGATGGTGATACGATAAGGGCACCTCCCCAAGCTTGGCAAATGCCAAGGAGTGCCCATACCCATGTATTTATGTCTCTTCTTCTTGAGGTGGTGATGATAGAGTTGTTGATGATGTAGGCTTGTCGTTCATCTTCCAAGGCATAGGCTCACCATCATAGAAGGATGATCGAGTCTCCGGGATCCTCAAATCTGCAGCCAAACTCATCCTCTTGAATCCATATTCATACTCATAGTTTTGGTTTTGCAGGTCATAGATCTGGGCTTGGAGGTGCTTGATTTTCTCATGAAGCTTGAAGATGGTCTCCCCAATGTTCTTGGCATCCAGCTTGTGGTTGTTGGTGAACTCCGTGATCATCATGTGGTTGGCGTTGAGTCCATGTTCCACCATCCCCTGGCACTTGAAAACTTGTTGCTCCATTGCTTCGAGTCTTGTCTCCATGCTTCCGGTCCTCCTTGGTCCCTCAACATCACGGATGTGCAGCACCCCCTCATGCATCTCAATGGTTAGAGGGTGTTACAAAGACTCATTGTCGATGTTCCGGGGAACGGGTCCCCAGACTTCGCTTTCTGCCTTGGCCTGCAGGGTGGCTCCACTAACGGCCCGGTACGGCCCATCTTCATCAAGAACACTCAAGACCCTCGCCAGGGGCTAAGTTTCGCGAGGCGGACGACACAAGACCTCCTCGGGGCAGCCTCACTAGGTCGGGCTCGCGAGGAGCGAAGAGATCATATGAGGGGCACTCGCGAGGTTTCCATGACGTGAGCCATGACAACCAAGGCAGTGGGCGCCAACAAGCAGAGTACCGTTGCCTCTTTGGTGCTAAAGGGCAAGGTGCAAAGTAGGAGTCCCGAGGCATCAGGCAAAGGTTTCCATATCGGTGCAATGAGACCAAGACCAACAAGACGGCAGGACGGAGGTCATCGCGGAGCCCATGACGACATCACCACTAGAGCCTTTGGCAGGCGAAGACCACCTTTTGTCAGGATAGCTTGTACTAGCTTTCCCCTTCAAATTGGCTGTTGTGGGATCCCTTCCCGCTGAACATTTGGGAAGAGGACTCAGGCCTCTATAAATCAGACTAGCCACCACCATAGGAGGGAGAGGATCATTCAGATCATCCCCAACCACACTAGCTCATCAAGCTCGAGAACGCCTCTCCTCAGGAGGTTGTTCTTCCCTTGTACTTGTTCATCCCCAGCCTACAAGGCAATCCACCACACCACACTGGAGTAGGGTATTACACCACATCGGTGTCCCGAACCAGTATAAACTCTTGTGTCCCTTGTTCTGTGGGTTCAGCGAGCTAGGCCTAGAGGTTGTTGCGAGAGTGGGCTAGGGGGAGAGAGATCTTCGTGCGCACACCAGTGTTTGAACCTCAAGGGTTTTGCTTAACTCGTAATCAGGCATTTGGCGCGCCCGAGTAGGGAGTGCGCCGGGCTTTGCTTCTCCCACAAAGACCACCTCTCCGTTCGACCCCCATGGCGGCCGCCCGCTCCTCCACTGGACCGGGCAGATGCCCATGACGACACCATGGGGCTCGGGGGTCCTCGCCCCGCCTTGCGGCGGAGTGCAGTGGCCACAAGTTCAGGGGAGATGCCACCCCGCTTATGACGGGCGCCGGACCCCGTCGGCCTTCCCTGTTGGCGTGTGGGGACGCCATTACAAGGCGAGGCGACGACAAGGTCATGGGCTAACTGGGTTCCCCATGGCCTCACATTGCTATAGGCGTGCTGGGCTGTTCGACCTGCGGGATCTTCTGTGGCCTCTGGGAGGAGCTTTGTGGCGCTTTCAATTGCGCTTGCCACGCTGTCATCGTCAGCAGCCATCTCGGTGGCTCGCAGGCGCCGCCCTCCGACCGCCATGTCAAGCAGTTCTTCCGCCAGATCGGCGCTGCCTCCGTGCAGCAGGGGGGCCCTCCAGGATGGGCGGCGCCCAAGGCCGACATCACCTTCGACTCAAGCGACCACCCCGCGACCACCGCAGGCTCGAGCGCGCTCCCAATGCTCTGCACGCCCACCATCTGCAACGTAGCCGTCAACAAGACCCTTATCAACGGTGGAGCTGCCTTAATGTCCTCTCCGTGGAGTCTTTCGGCTTGCTTCACATACCACACGAACGGCTCCACCCCACCAAGCCCTTCTCCGGAGTCGGCAGCAGCTCCACCAGCCCCCTAGGGCAGATCCGCCTCCTCAGAACCTTTGGCACCCATGACAACTATCGCACCGAGTTTATCGACTTGACATCGCCTGCATCGGCCTCCCATACAAAGCCATCCTCGGGCACCCGGCCTGGCCCAGTTCATGGCGTGCCACCCATCCCGCTTTATAACCTCATGAAGATGCCAGGGAGCAAAGATGTCCTCACCATAGCTAGAGACACCAAGGAAGCCCTGACGGCCCTCAAGCTCGCCTTCAGATCAGCACAGCTGCCCGGCCGATAAGGCCACTCCACAGGCTAAAAGCTGCGCCACCAAGAAGAAGCAGCTGTTCACTCAAGATCGGGCCAAGACGAAGCAAGTGCCAGTCGACAAGGATGGGGCCTCAGGGGCGACTTTCACCATAGGTGCCGACCTTGCTCCGGATCAAGAAAGGGAATTGGTGGACTTCTTGTGGGCGAACAATGAAGTATTCGCCTGAGAACCCAAGCAACTGGTAGGGGTCCCCAGGGGGGTTGTAGAGCATCACATGAGGGTTTGCCCCAATGTGCGCCGGTGAAATGTAAGGCACGACGGCAATCTCAAGAGAAGCGAGCTTTCATCGTCTGTGAGACCCAGAAACTGCAAGAAGCAAAAGCGTCATTCACGAGGTATGATATCCAGAGTGGCTGGCAAACCCAGTTGTTGTGCCCAAGAAAGGCGGGAAGGAGCGCATGTGCGTCGACTTCACCAACCTCAACAAGGCCTGCCCTCAAGATCCGTTCCCGCTCCCACGCATCGACCAAATAGTCGATTCCACCGTCGAATGCGACTTGCTGTGCTTCCTGGATGCCTTCTCAGGTTACCACCAGATCAAGATGGCGGTGGAGGACGTAGAGAAGACGGCCTTCTTGACCCCTTGTGGGGTGTACTACTACACCTGCATGCCGCTCGGACTGCGCAATGCCGGGGCGACCTTCCAGTGGCTGATGCACATCGCCCTGGGCTAGCAGCTCGGGAGAAATGTTGAAGCCTACATCGACGACATCGTTGTAAAATATCGGGAGGCAAGGACCCTGATTCAGGATCTGGAGGAGACCTTCGCTAGCCTGCGCCAGGTGGACTTGCAGCTCAACCCGGAGAAGTACGTGTTCGGTGTCCCCTCTGGCAAGCTACTGGGTTTCCTCGTGTCCCACAGGGGGACCGAGGCTAACCCCGAGAAGGTCAAAGCAATAGAAGACATGAGCCCACCGCAAACCCTCAAGGAAATCCAAAAGCTCGCGGGGTGTGTGATCTCGCTGGGGCGCTTCATCTCCAAGCTGGGGGAGCGTGCCCTGCCGTTCTTCAAGCTGATGAAGAAGAAGGGCCCGTTCGAATGGACCTAGGAGGCAGACCTTGCGTTTCAAGACCTCAAGAGATACCTGACCAGCCCACTGGTGATGATAGCACCTCGCCCCCTCGAGCCTCTGGTGCTCTATCTGGCCGCTACGCCTCACTCCTCCAGTGCGGCGTTGCTGGCAGTTCAGGAGGAGCGCCAGGCCAAGCACCCGCCGCTCGATACCGCACCTTCGACCTGGATGGCACGGTCATAAGAGAACGCCACTGAGGCCAAGACGATGCCCACCAATGATCATGCCCCACAAGATGGCGTCCCAGGGCCTGCGGAGGCCTCGATGGGTAACCAAACTCCGGAGGTCACCCCACCTCCAGAGGCGTCACAACCTCCGGTAGCTGCGGACTCCATCGATGGTCCCGCTCTCGTTGAGCACCCATTGTACTTCGTTAGCATGGTACTGCGGGATGCAAGGGCATGGTATCCCATGCCACAGAAGCTTCTGCTTGCGCTCCTGGTGGCCTCACGCAAGCTGCGCCATTACTTCCAAGGGCACCCGATCAAGGTCGTTTCAGCCTACCCATTGGAGAGGGTGCTCCGGAGCCCTAATGCCGCGGGAAGGGTCACCGAGTGGAACATCGAATCGCAGGCATTTCAGCCTTGAGTTCAAGCACAACTGTGGTCATCAAGGGGGCCGCCCTCTCCGAGTTCGTGGCTGAATGGATCGACGCCCCGGAACCTGAAGTTGGCAAGAGCCGATCACTCTCGCCAGGAAGTGAAGCACTAGATGGTTAGGTCATGTACTTCGATGGCGCCTTCGCATGCCAAGGCGTGGGGGCTGGAGCCATGCTCATCTCGCCCACCCAAGACAAGCTCTACTACGCCATGCAGCTCTGCTTCCAGCGGGGCGAGAAGGTCTCCAACAACATTGCGGAGTACGAGGGGTTGATTGCCGGCCTAAAGGCAGAGGCGGCCTTGGGAGTGAAGTGTCTCACCATCAAGGGCGACTCCCAGCTCCTCGTCAACTTCTCTATGTACGAGTCAAGGGACGAGCACATGGAGGCGTACCTCGCGGAGGTGCACAAGATGGAGAAGTAGTTCTTGGGCCTGGAACTACAACATGTACTGCGCGACACCAACAAGGAGGCCGACGAGATCGCCAAGGCACCAGCCCCAAGAACCTGGCGTCTTCGAGGAGCGACTCTTCAAGCCCTCGGCGGCTCCACGCCGAGCTCAGACTCACCTCGGAGGAGCTCCTCGCCACCGACCTCGGGGGCCCCGCCTGCGGGCCCGACCTCGAGGCTTCACCGCCTGGCACTCGAGCCCCAGGAGGGGTGATGGACTGAAGAGTTCAGGGCATACTTGGTGCAAGGGATGCTGCCGGAGAAGGAGGAGGATGCAGAGCGTGTGGCCCGGCAAGCCACGGCATACAGCATCCAAGTTGGTGAGCTCTACAGAAAACGGCTGAATGATGTTTCCTTACGATGCATCTCCAGGAAGCAAGTGGGCGAGCTGCTAGCTGACATACACGGCGGCGATTGCGGGCATCACTCGTCGTCGTGCACCCTAGTTGGCAAGGCATTCCGCAGCGGGTTCTATTGGCCCATGGCACTCAACGAAGCAGTCGAGCTAGTGAAATCCTGCGAGGCCTACCAATTCCACGCCAAGCATATCCACCAGCCAGCGCAGGGCCTCCAGACTATTCCGCTCTCATGGCCGTTCGCGGTCTGGGGCTTGATATCCTGGGTCCGTTCCCTCGAGCGCCTGGGGGCTACCGCTACCTGTATGTCGCCATCGACAAGTTCGCCAAATGGGCAGAGGTGGAGGCTGTCCGCACCATCCTAGCCGGGTCTGCAGTTAAGTTCATCAAGGGTCTCTTGAGCCGGTTTGGGATCCCTAACCACATCATCACCGACAACAGCTCACAGTTCACTAGCAATCTCTTCAAGACATATTGTGCTAACCTTGGAACGCAGATATGCTACGCCTCAGTGGCACACCCCAGGAGCAATGGCAAGGTCGAGCGTGCCAACGGGGAGGTCTTGAGAGGCCTCAAGACCAGGACCTTCAAGAAGAAGCTTGAGGCCTGCGGTAGGGGCTGGCACGACGAGCTCTAGTCCGTGCTGTGGTCCATCCGCACCACCGCCACCAAGCCAACGGGCGAGACTCCGTTCTTCCTCGTCTACGGAGCCGAGGCGGTCCTCCCTCATGAGGTCAAGCATCGCCCCGCGCGGGTCCTGGCATTTGATGAGGCACGTCAGGATGCCACGCGGGGGATGGACCTTGTATTGGGGGAGGAACGCCGCCGCCAAGCCTTATCTGGGCGGCAAGGTACCAGCAGGCGCCGCGGCAGTATCACTGCCGCAGCGTCCGCTCCAGGACACTCGAGGTGGGCGATCTCGTCCTAAGATGGGTGTTCTCCAGGGAAGGGCTGCATAAGCTCTCACCCATGTGGGAGGGCCCGTTTAGGATTGCCCATGTCTCCAGGCCTGGCGCCATGCGCCTAGAGACACAGGACGGGATCCCCATCCAGAACGGCTGGAACATCCAGCACCTCCGGAAGTTCTACCCATGAAGCAAGGCCCAATGCCTGTGAAGGTCTCCACTCATGACACTCTCACGTAATAAATGAGTGGGGCTGTACACGCCCCGGAGTCTCCGGAGTGCCGCCCTCGGGCCTCGGGGGCTCCCTCCCACGTCCTAGTGGCAGGACTTAGCTCCGTGCTAGTGAGAAGACTAGACTAAGTGCCGGACGCGGCTGTTCATTTGCTTTCCGTAGTTGGCTTGCCCTTCTTTAATGGAAATTTGAATTCTGGTGTTTCTCGATGGCTTGGTTCGATTCCCTTTTCCCTCTATTTCTTCCCTCAGTTCTCTGTTTTGCCCGACGCTCTCCCTCGCACGCCTCGCGAGGGGGCTGGACAGGTGTGTGCGTAAGCGCCCCCTGGTCTCCACGAGGCACCCTCGTTCGATATCGCGACCAGTGCACCCCTTTTTAAGTCCGTGCCCCACGGGTACCGCGACGTGGTGCGCTAGGCCATGACCGGCCATGCCTGGGGCCCTGAGCAAGGAGGAATAAGGGTTTCTTAATGAATTTTTGCAGTATCTTGACGCCTCCCAAGTCCGCAGTAGGGAAGTCTCATCAGATGATGGGGGGGGGGGGGCGCCCTCACGAGGTGGAAACTACTTCAAACGTATCGAGCTAAGTTATCCTTATATGCCTATGTAAAGCACCGATACCACAACACAACCCAGAAGCGATAAACATAGCATAAGGCAGAAAAAGCGTTACGGTTCATCATACGCCCCCGCAGGGCCCCATACTTGTTTCTTGTGATGCAGGAAGAAAAGAAAGAAAAAACAGACAAAAGCGGCTCCTACGCCCGCGGCTACTCATGAGAATAAGCTCCCAGCGCTTCCCCAAACTCAGCCGGAGCCCTCCTCGCGCTTCACCGGGGCGCGACGACGGGACAACCGCCGTCCTCGAAGTGAGCCCGGCGATGGGGCGGTTGGTCGTAGCCGCCGCTGCTGGAGCTTTCGCTGGAGGAGGAGCCGCCGATGCCGGATGAGCCACGGCCATCACCGAGGGCGAGCTCGCCCTCATCCTCGTCGCGACCGTCGCCAAGGTCGAGCACTTCGTCACCATCGCTGTCTTCAGGGCAGCACCCAGCGCGGCGACCATCTTCCCCGAACACCCTCACGAAGAGGGTTGCGGCGCCGTTGTACTTGAAGTGGAGGGTGCACCCCTGCTCAGACCGTGCGTGCGGGTAAACGTCTGCCATCCGCGGGCCAGGGCTACATTGCCCACGACAGAGATCTCCACCGCGACCCACGAGGCCTTGCTGCAGCAGCTGTCCGCCTGCAGCCAGAGGCCACCGCGACCCATGGTCGCCAGCTCACCAGCAAAGGAGCGCAGAAGATGGAGCCAGGTGTCGGTCGGGTTCTCCGACCACACAACGAACTCCGGCGGCACCTCCGCCGAGTGGAAGCGTGGTTGGGGAGGCCGAGCGACGATGGCGCGCCTCCCCTCGCCGACGGGACCGCCACGCCTCAGGCGGCTTCCACCAGGCGGAGAAACGCCGCCTTGGTCGCCCGGAGCGGAACCGGACCCCGAAGAGATTCATCCTCACCCACGGGGAGCCACAATGGGGGTCACGGCGTGCTTGCGAGGGCGACCACACCCCCCCTGGGCGGAGGAGAGCCGGGCCCCTCTTGGCGAGCCTTCCCCTTCTCCGCGGTCGAGAACCTCTTCGTTGGCGCCATGGGCGTCGCTGCAAGATGGTGGAGCGAGGAAGAGGAAGAAGGAGCAAGAGGAGTGGAGGAAGAGATGGGCAACGGGGGCTCCACCCCCCTCCTCATTTATAGCAGGAGGAGGCCAACCGACGACCTCCATGATCGCAGGTAATGATGGCTTTTCTGCATGCACCAGGGACTCGTGAAGTCGGGCAGTTGCCGAGGCTGCGTGGGGAAGCGGAGATGCCCACGTCCTGTCAATCGCCATGCGTCAATCATGGCCGCAGGCTGTTAGGGCCCATGGCGCTCCGCACTTGCCCCTTAGCTTCACCTCGAAGCCAAGTCCGAGCGCGCCTTGGGACCAGGGGCTACTGTTGGCGTTCTGGGAACGGGGGTCCCTAGACTTGCCTGCCTGCGGCCCATGGCGTGGCTCGGCTAACGGCCTGGTACGTCCCATCTTCATCAACAAAACACTCGAGACTCACGCGAGGGGCCAAGCCTTGCGAGGCGGATGACACAAGACCTCCTCAGGGGCAGCCTTACTAGGCTGGCTCGTGAGGAGCGGAAAGATCAAGGTCAGGGGCACCTCACGAGGTTCCCGTGAGTTGAGCCATGACGCACTAAGGCAGTGGGTGCCGGTGGGCATGGAGTACCCGGTTGCCTCTTTGGTGTTAAAGGGCAGGTGCAAAGAGAGTCCCGAGGCATCGTGCAAAGGTTTCCATATCGGTGCAATGAGACCAAGACTAATAGGATGGCGGGATGGAGGTCATCGTGGAGCCTGACAGGCGTCACCACGGAGCCTTTGGCAGGCGAAGACCACCTTTTGTCAGGATAGCTTGTACTAGCTGTTCCCCTTCAAATTGGCCGTTGTGGGATCCCTTCCCGCCTAAACATTTGGGAAGAGGACCAGGGCCTCTATAAATAGGACTAGCCACCACCATAGGAGGGAGAGGATCATTCAGATCATCCCCAACCACACAAGCTCATCGAGCTCGAGTACGCCTCTCCTCAGGAGGTTGTTCTTCCCTTGTACTTGTTCATCACCAGCCTACAAGGCAATCCACCACACCACACTGGAGTAGGGTATTACACCACATCGGTGGCCCGAACCAGTATAAACTCTTATGTCCCTTGTATCGTGGGTTCGGCGAGCTAGGCCTGGAGGTTGTTGCGAGAGTGGGCTAGGGGGAGAGAGATCTTCGTGCGCACCCCAGTGTTCGAACCTCAAGGGTTTTGCTGGAACCTGTAATCCAACATCCACGAGGTAGGGGTCGATGTCCTTCTCGAAAAACTTGTCTTTGGGGGCACTTGAAGACGTCATGGTGATCTAGATCTGTCAGAAAAACAGCTCAAAACAAAAGCAGAGGAATGTGTCGTGGTACGATGGTCAAAACCTTCAGGAGATTATATAATAAATTTTTGCCGACCAAAAGTATCGTGCAAGAAAACGGAGTCCGGAGGGCACACGAGGTGCCCATGAGGCAGGAAGCGCGCCCTCCACCCTCGTGGATTCCTCGTGTTCCTTTCGGACTACTTCTTATTTTCCTATTTTCTTAAATATTCCAAAATGGAGAAAAATTGCTATTAGAACTGTTTTGGAGTCAGTTTACTTACCGTACCACATACCTACTCCTTTTCGGAGTCTGAAACATTCTGGAAAGTATCCCTTATGTACTCCTCCGGGGTTACGGTGTGAATAACATTGGTTTCAACATTTATGGGATTACCTGAGATATAATGTTTGATTCTTTGACCGTTCACCACCTTTGGATTTGTGCCTTCGAAGTTGTTGATTTTATGGCACCTAACGATAGACCTCCTCGATAACGTAAGGACCTTCCCATTTAGAGAGGAGTTTTCCTGCAAAAAATCTTAAACGAGAGTTGTATAACAAAACATAAACACCTACATTAAACTCATGCTTTTGTATCCTTTTGTCATGCCATCTTTTAACTTTTTCTTTAAACAGTTTGGCATTCTCATAGGCCTGGGTTCTCCACTCATCAAGTGAGCTAATGTCAAATAGTCTCTTCTCACCGAAAGTTTGAAATCATAATTGAGCTCTTTAATGGCCCAATATGCCTTGTATGTTCTAGTTCGAGAGGTAAGTGGCATGCTTTTCCATAAACCATTTTATACGGAGACATACCCATAGGATTTTTATATGCAGTTCTATAGGCCCATAATGCATCATCAAGTTTCTTGGACCAATTATTTCTGGATCTATTAATGATCTTTTGCAAAATTAATTTAATCTCCCTATTACTCAGTTGTACTTGACCACTAGACCTGTGGGTGGTATGGAGATGCAATTCTATGATTAACATCATACTTAGCGGGCATTTTACTTAAAAGCACCATGAATAAAATGTGAACCACCATCAGTCATTAAGTATCTAGGGACTCCAAACCTCGGAAAAATAACTTCTTGAAGCATCTTAATAGAGGTGTTATGATCAGCACTACTAATTGGAATAGCTTCTACCCACTTAGTAACGTAATCTACAACAACTAAAATATGTGTATACCCATTATAGGATGGAAACGGTCCCATATGATCAAAGCCCCAAACATCAAATGGTTCAATAACAAGTGAATAATTCATAGGCATGTCTTGACGTCTACTAATATTACCAATTCTTTGACATTCATCACAAGACAAGACAAACTTACGGGCATCTTTGAAAAGAGTAGGTCAATAAAAATCGGATTGCAATACCTTATGTGAAATTCTATTTCCAGCGTGGTGTCCTCCATAAGCCTCGGAGTGACACTTGCGTAGGATCTATCATGCTCTGGTACACAACGTCTAATAACACCATCTACTCCTTTATAAAGGTGTGGGTCATCCCAGAAGTAATGTCTTAAATCATAGAAAAACTTTTCATTTTGCTGGTATGTGAAACTAGGTGGTATGAATTTAGCAACAATGTAATTAGCATAATCAGCATACCATGGAGCAGTACGAGAAGCATTTATGGCAGCTAATTCTTCATCAGGAAAGCTATTATCAATAGGTAGTGGGTCATCAAGAACATTCTCTAACCTAGATAAGTTGTCTGCAATGGGGTTCTCAGCTCCCTTTCTATCAATAATATGCAAATCAAATTCTTGTAGCAAGAGAACCCATCTAATAAGTCTAGGTTTAGCATCTTTCTTTTCCATAAGATATTTAATAGCAGCATGATTGGTGTGAACAGTTACTTTAGAATCAACAATATAAGGTCTGAACTTATCACAAGCAAATACAACTGCAAAAAATTCTATTTCAGTAGTAGCATAATTTCTTGTCTAGAGTATTACTAGCATATTGGATAACATTTAATTTCTTATCAACTCTTTGTCCTAGAACAGCACCTACAACATAATCACTAGCATATAATTTCAAAGGGTAAATTCCAATCAGGTATCTGAACAATAGGTGCAGAAATCAAGGCTTTCTTAAGTATTTCAAATGCTTCTACACAATCATCATCAAAGACAAAAGGAACATGTTTTTATAAGAGATTAGTCAGAGGCCTAGAAATTTTTGAGAAGTCTTTAATGAACCTCCTATAAAAACCGGCATGACCAAGTGAAAGGATCGAGAAGAGGTGTCTAGAGGTAGGGGGGGGGTGGTGAATAGACTCTAATCAAGAAAATTTGCAGTTTTTAATCTCTAGAGTTGAAGTGGAGTAATAACACAAGTTTAAACATTCACAATACATATCATGCAAGCATGTGAGCATACAAAGAGTATATGAGCAGCGGACAGCAAGGCATGCAAGTTGCAAGAATGTAAAGGGATGGGATTGGAGTGTGCAAATGCAATTTGAAGACATGGAGATTTTTTACCCGTGGTTCCGATAGGTGGTGCTATCGTACATCCACGTTGATGGAGACTTCAACCCACGAAGGGTAACAGTTGCGTGAGTCCACGGAGGGCTCCACCCACGAAGGGTCAACGAAGAAGCAACCTTGTCTATCCCACCATGGCCGTCGCCCACGAAGGACTTGCCTCACTCGGGTAGATCTTCACGAAGTAGGCGATCTCCTTACCCTTACAAACTCCTTGGTTCAACTCCACAATCTTGACGGAAGCTCCCAAGTGACACCTAGCCAATCTAGGAGACACCACTCTCCATGAAGTAAAAAATGGTGTGTTGATTTGCTCTTGTGCTTCAAATGATAGTCTCCCCAACACTCAACTCTCTCTCACAGGATTTGGATTTGGTGGAAAGAAGATTTGAGGGGAAAGCAACTTGGGGAAGGCTAGAGATCAAGATTCATGTGGTTGGAATGGAATATCTTGACCTCAACACAAGTGTAGTGGTTCTCTCTCAGAAAATATGTATTGGAAGTGTAGGCATGTTCTGATGGCTCTCTCCACGAATGAAGAGTGGGTGGAGGGGTATATATAGCCTCCACACAAAATCTAACTGCTATAACACAAATCACCAAACTCGATGGGACCGATTGAGAGAACTTCAGTCGGACCGATTTGGTTCATAATGTGACCGTTAGGCATTTGGTGGGACCGATCGATCAACTAGGTGGGACCGATGTGCTATGGTTAGTGTAAATCCAAAACTCTGTTTGACCGATTACTCAAACTCGGTGGACCGATTTGGGTAATAAGTGTAACAGAATGTTAGCCAAACAAACTTCGGTGGGGCCGGTTGCAAATCTCGGTGGGACCAAAATTATTGCAATGCATAAACAGCGGAGAGTTTGCAAGCCCATCTCAGTGAGACTGAGATCCCATCGGTGAGACCGAATTGATTAGGGTTTACAGCGGTGGCTATGTCAATCGAACTCGGTGGCTCGGATATGAAATGTCGGTATGGCGTGAGTTTGACTTTGGTTTAGGACATATGTGGAAGTGAGAAAGTGGTTGAGGGCTTTGGAGCATGTCACTAAGCACTTTGAGCAAGCAAGCCATTAAGCAACACCTCATCCCTTCTTAATAGTATTGGCTTTTCCTATGGACTCAATGTGATCTTGGATCACTAAATAGAAAATGTAGAGTCCCTGAGCTTTGAGCTTGAGCCAATCCTTTGTCCTTAGCATCTTGAAGGGGTTCCACATCCTCTTGTCCATGCCACTCCATTGTTGAACTTATCTGAAACATACTAGGTAGAAGCATTAGTCCAACAAGAGATATGTTGACATTAATTACCAAAATCACCCAGGGAGCACTTCTGCTTTCAATCTCCCCCTTTTTGGTAATTGATGAGAACATACATCAAAGCTTTAGGTAAAGATATAGAGAGCAATAAGCAAAGCTTTGTAAAGACATGTAACATGCGTAGGGCTCCCCTTTATGTATGCAATCATGTAAATATGAAACATAGGAGCATGTGAATGCATAAGCATGACAGAGTAAGCCATGTGTTACATGTATCTTGGCTATATTCATCGTGAGCAAATGATGTGAATATAGGAAATGTACCTTCATGCCCATGAGTCCTTCTTGCAAACAAAGATGTACATCAGCAAGAATTCCTCATACACATGACTCTGATGCATATACTTACCTTGTGGTCTTGAGTTGTCTTAGGAAGGAATGAACCTGAGTAAACAAGGTTAGACAACACAGATACACCTACTAGCCAGAGCAAACAAAAGAAACCACAAGAGAACCAAGACTGGGATGACATGTATAGAGTGAGCACTGAGTACCCCATTGGGTATAGACATGTCCCCAAAGGTAAAGACATGCAATAAAATCAGAGATTTCCTTCCCTTAGATGTCTTGCTCCCCCTGAATCTTGCATGGGATATTGGGAGAAGATAGAGAACAGAAAACCAGAGCAGAAGAAAAAACAACAATTAAGCAAGCAATCAAATATGATCAAATATGAACATGTCTTGCCCCTCTTAAAGACAGTTAATTTCTCTCCTCTTGAACACCAAGCATCTGAGGTCTGAGGTTTCTTACACACACTCCCCCTGAGTATCCTCTCCCCCTATAGAAATGATTAAGCATAGAGCTTTGATGTGATCCCTCTCTCCCCCTTTGACATCAATTTCCAAGAAGGGCTCTTCTGGATTTTTTTTTTATTGCAAATGGGTTTGGTCCTTTAGTCACAAAGCAAAGCGACTGTGATGCTGGTGGAGAACAAGAGTCATTGAGTGGAGCTCAAGCAAAAAGACTACAGAAATAAGTGGCAAGTTGTCTTTCTCAGAGTGAAATCGGTAGCACCGAAGTTGTGTGCTTTGGTGGCACCGAGAAAATTCGGTTGGGCGAAGAAAACAGACGGTGTGACCGAGTTCATCACAGTAAAACACTTGTCACCTCAGCTCACTAGGCACTTTAAGATCTCACAAGGATTTGCAAGGCATTAGCTGAAAGATTTGCAAGGAATTTGATGCAGAAAATGCAGAACAGAAAAGAGAAGAAAAGATCTAGATGAAGTTTTTTATTATTATTAGAAACAGGGAACACAAATGCATGAGACAAATGCAAGAGGAAACACAAGAGAACTTCATCTAGAATTGGGCGGTGACAAAGTCACCTATGTTAGAGTATATTGACTTAGGAGTCAAGTGAGATCACTTGATCTTTGGTCATACTCATCGTTTAAGCTCAAAATGGGGTTACCATTTTTCGTTTAAGCTTCTTGATGAATTCACATCTTGTTGAGTTGCTTTATCCCATGACTTGGAGTAAAGCTTCTCTAAGATGGAATAGCATACCTTGGGTGGTGGTGTTGATCTTGATCATGTAGTCGAACTTGTGTGGGTTGCTCAAGGTTGGTGTAGCTCATCAAGAGTTGGGAGCACCACTTGGAGTTTGAGTTCATCTTCCTACATGGGTTAGCTTTGCAAGGAAGAGCACTTGTGTATCCAAAATGACAATCATAAAATTTAACATAGAATGAGTCAAAGGATATATTTGAGGGGTTTTGTGCTTCCTTGACTTCAACCACCATTGTATAGAGACTTGGTGATGTAAATATTGCTCAAGATGTGAGTGAGCTGCAATCTCATGGATTTAGATTCATCCAAGTACCTACAAGGGTTAGATAGCATGCAAGGGTGCAAAAGTATCAAAGACATATAGATAGCATCATGAAAGAAATATCAAGGATTAGTCAAAGGCTCATGCCTTGCATGTATCCAAATGGAGTTCCTACTCTAAGTTTGAAGCATCAATGATGTTCAATTCACCTCTCAAACGACAAAGACTTTCTCATCAAGCGGTTTGGTAAATATATCCGCTAATTGCTTATCGGTGCGAACATGCTTAAGATTAATGTCCCCTTTGGCAACATGGTCTTGAATGAAATGATGACGAACTTCAATATGTTTAGTTCGAGAATGTCGCACGGGATTGTGAGCAATCTTAATAGCACTTTCATTGTCACACAACAATGGAACATGTTTCACATATATCCCATAATCTTTAAGAGTTTGGGTCATCCAAAGTAATTGAGCACAACACGAACCAGCGGCTATGTATTACGCTTCGGCGGTGGATAAGGATACCGAGTTTTGTTTCTTGGAGGACCAAGACACAAGAGATCTACCAAGAAATTTACAAGTACCAAGTGGACTTTCTATCAACCTTGTCTCCCGGCATAGTCCGAATTGGAGTAGCCAACAAGATCAAAGGAAGACCCCTTAGGATACCAAATGCCAAAATTTGGTGTATGTATTAAGTATCTCACTATCCTTTTCACAGCCTTAAGATGACATTCTTTAGGTGCCGCTTGATATCGTGCACACATGCACACACTTAGCATAATATCGGGACAAGAGGCACATAGATATAACAATGAACCAATCATAGAGCGGTAAACTTTTTGATCCACGGGATCACCATCTTTGGTCAAATCAAGATGTCCACTAGTAGGCATGGGTGTAGTCATACCTTTGCATTCTTGCATATTGAACTTCTTGAATAAGTCCTTGGTGTACTTTGTTTGAGAGACAAAGGTACCTTCCTTAGTTTGCTTGATTTGCAAACCGAGAAAGAATTTGAGTTCACCCATCATACACATCTCAAACTTCTCCGACATTAGCTTTCCAAACTTCTCACTAAAATGAGGGTTAGTCGAACCAAATATAATATCATCAACATAAATTTGGCACACAAATAGTTCTCCATTAACTTTCTTAGTAAAAGGAGTAGAATCAATTTTACCAATTTCAAAGCCTTTTTAAATAAGGAACTTGGTCAAGCATTTATACCACGCTCTAGGGGCTTGTTTAAGACCATAAAGGGCTTTGTGAAGTTTGTAGACATGATTAGGTTTCTTAGGATTGACAAAGCCGGGAGGTTGCTTAACATAAACTTCCTCCTCAATTTCACCATTTAGAAAAGCACTTTTAATGTCCATTTGGTACAAGGTGATATCATGGCGATTAGCATAAGCAAGTAAGATGCGAATGGACTCAAGTCTAACAACGGGAGCATATGTCTCACCATAGTCCATACCTTCGACTTGAGTGTAGCCTTGGGCGACTAGGCGTGCTTTGTTGCGGACGACTTGACCATATTCATCTTGCTTGTTGTGAAACACCCATTTGGTACCAAAGATGTTGTGGTTGTTGTCGGGCTTCTCGACCAATGTCCATACTTGATTTCTCTCAAGTTGTGTAGCTCTTTGTAACGCCCTGGATTCGATGCGTCAGGTGTCTGCCAGCTATTCGCCGTTTTTGCCATGTCTTTTGCTTGCGTGTTGCATTTTGTCATGTCATCATGTGCATCTCATTTTGCATACGTGTTCGTCTCATGCATCCGAGCTTTTTCCCCGTTGTCCGTTTTGCAATCCGGCACTCCTATGTCCTCCGGCGTCCTCCTTTTACCTCTTTTCGTGTGCGGGTGTTAAACGTTCTCGGAATGGCCCGAGGTTTGCCAAGCGGCCTTGGTATAGCAACGGTAGACTGCCTGTCAAGTTTTGTTCCATTTGGAGTCCGTTTGATACTCCAACGGTTAACCGCGTAGCCCAAAACCCCCCTTCTCTTTGCAGCCCAACACCTCTTCCCACAGCCCACCTATCCCAGCAAACCCCCCTCCATGCTCTCGGTCGTTCGATCGCGATCGTGTGGGCGAAAACCGCACCCCTTTTGGACACTCCTACCTCCCTCTACCTATAAATATGTGCATCTCCCCCGAAATCTCGGTCTAACCCTAGCAATTTTCCCTTTCCGCCGCCGGACGAAATCCCCGCCGCCGGACGTGTCCGCCGGACACGTCGCCTCGTCCAATCGGGTGATGCCATGTCACAGCCGCCGTCCTCTCTCTCCTCCAGCCCCGCCGCCGGCCCGCGCGGCCCGGATCAGGCCCGCGGGGCCCGTTCGCCGCCCGGCCGCCCAGCTGACTCGGCCCGGGCGCCCGCCCGCCAGCGTAAGGCCTCCAGCGCCCGTCCGGTCGCCCGGCCCCGCCGCCTCGCCGCCGCCTCGATGCCCGCCTCGCCCGTCCGCCCCGTCTGCGGCGAGCTCCTCCGCCGCCTCGGCCACCATCTCGCCCTCCGTCCTCTCCCGAGCCGCGCCGCCGCCTGGGTTCACGAGCTCCGGCGACCCCTGGATCCAGATCCATATCACTATGGTTGACTTCTTTCTCCCCCGAAATCCACCAAGTCATTTTTCTGTCAGTAATTTGTTGCATATTCATCGCATCATAACTCTGCATCCGTAGCTCCGTTTCGTGCATATAATATATCAAAATGTTCATCTGGTTGTGCTCTTCATTTTCTTCCATTGTGCCATGCTTGTTTGAGTTCATCTTGATGCCCTAATCATCATCGCAAGAGTGCTATATAATGTTGTCTGCTGTAGTTTATCAGAACATGCTCATTTGTCATTTTTGTTGCATTTGATGTGTGCATCCTATGAGCATGAGTCCTACATGAATTTTGAACTATGCCATGCCATCTTTGCAGGTATGCTTGCCATGTATTTTTGTGATCAATGTGGTGACTAGCACAAGCATGCAAACTAGGCTTCGTGATGTTGCTGTTTTCTGTGACTTTATATGTAACTTGACTAGAATCTCGTGTAGATCATCTTGGTGCATCTTAACTTGCTGTTTAACAACTTGAACATAAGGTTTATTCAGATCTGGACTAATTTCGAAATTTGCATATGAGTACTTACCGGAATTGTTCTATGTTGAATCGGGCCTCATTTAAACTTGCTTTGATGTGTTGTTCTTGTATGCATCATCTCTTGCCATAAGTAGCTTCATGTAGCCTTGCCATGCATCATACTTGGTTGAGCATCATGCCTTGTTCATGTGTGGTGTGCTTACCGTGTTGTGTGCTTCTTCTCGATAGTTCCCGTTTCGTTGCGATCGTGAGGATTCGTTCGCTCACGCTTGGTTCATCTTCGTGGCTTCATCTTCTTCATGGACTCGTTCTTCTTCCTTATGGATTTCGTGCAAGATAACCGCTCACCTTGGATCTCACTACTATCATTGCTATGCTAGTTGCTTTGCTCGTCGCTATGTCGCTGTTACCTATCACTTGCTTATCAAGCCTCCCAAATTGCCATGAACCTCTAACCTTTGTCACCCTTCCTAGCAAACCGTTGTTTGGCTATGTTACCGCTTTTGCTCAGCCCCTCTTATAGCGTTGCTAGTTGCGGTGAAGATGAAGATTGCTCCATGTTGGTTTATGTTTATGTTGGGATATCACAATATCTCTTATATTATTAATGCATCTATATACTTGGTAAAGGGTGGAAGGCTCGGCCTTATGCCTGGTGTTTTGTTCCACTCTTGCCGCCCTAGTTTCCGTCATATCGGTGTTATGTTCCTGGATTTTGCGTCCCTAACGCGGTTGGGTGATTTATGTGACACACTTGACAGTTCGCTTTGAATAAAACTCCTCCAGCAAGGCCCAACCTTGGTTTAACCGTTAGCCTCACCACCACCTACTTTTCCCTTGGGAGTCGCTCTCTCGAGGGTCATCTTTATTTTAGCCCCCAGACGTTGCTTCTCTAAGTGCTGGTTCGAATCGAAACGTCATGGGCCCTCTCGGGGAAACTCGAGGTCTGGTTTTACTCGTAGCCTGCTCACCCGGTGTTGCCCGAGAACGAGATATGCAGCTCCTATCGGGATTGTCGGCGACGCATCGGGCGGTCTTACCGGGTCTTGTTTTACCATTGTCGAAATGTCTTGTAAACCGATTCGAGACCGATCGGGTCTTCCCGGAGAAGGAATATCCTTCGTTGATCGCGAGAGCTTATAATGGGCTAAGTTGGGACACCCTGCGCAGGTTTGAACTTTCAAAGCCGTGCAGCGGTTATGTGGCGATGGGAATTTGTTAATGTCCGTTGTAGCAAACTTGAAGTAAACTCTTCTAAAATACGCCAACCGTAAAGGCGAATCGCGGAGTGTCTCTTTTCGGGTTGATCGAGAGGAGAACACGGTTTACGGGTTATGTTTGACGTAAGTAGGAGTTCATGATCACTTCTTGATCATTACTAGTTGGCGACTGCCTGCGTTTGCTCTCTTCTCGCGCTCTTATTTGCGTATGTTAGCCACCATACATGCTTAGTCACTGCTGCAACCTCACCACTTTACCCCTTCCTTTCCCATTAAGCTTTGCTAGTCTTGATACCCATGGTAATGGGATTGCCGAGTCCTCATGGCTCATAGATTACTACAACACCAGTTGCCAGTGTACAGGTTGTTGCGATGATCATGACGCCAGAGCGATGTTTGCTTGTTTTGGAGTTCTTCTTCCGCTTCTTCTTCGATCGTGGGATAGGTTCTAGGTCGGCAGCCCTGGGCTAAAGGTGGTGGATGTCGTTTGAGCTTACATTTGTGTTTCATCCGTAGTCGGATGGTGCTCTTATGTAAGATGATGTTGTATTCGTGTGGCATTGTATGCCTTTTGTATGTATCCTCATCTATTACGTAATGTTGATGTAATTATATCCACCTTGCAAAAGCGTTTCAATATGCGGTTCTATCCTTGGTGGGACCTTCGAGTCTCTTTAGGATAGTATTGCATATTGGGCGTGACACTCTTCATGCATAGCGTTTATCCAATCCGGATCTTCTAATGCTTCTTCAACCTTCATAGGTTCAATGCTAGAGATGAATGAGTAATGTTCACAAAAATTAGCCAAACGATTTTTAGAGCGAGGTATTCTCCTGGTTTGAATATACATGTAGATTTGCTCGATGGGATGATCTTTGGCGATTCTTGCTCGAACTCGTGGGAGCTTTGGCTTGGCTCGGGGTGGAACATCTTCTTCATCTTGTTCTTCTTCTTGGCCTTCTTCATTGTTGACGTTGTCATTCTCTTGTCGTGTGGAGAAGGAGGTTGTAGATGTTCATCTTGGTGTGCTTCCTCGTTTTCTTTGTCTTGGTGTGTCCCACTTGTGGATGCTTCCGTATCAATTCTTGGTTCACCTTGTCGTGAGGTAGAAGCTTCCACTTGGATGGACGAGGTACTCTCCTTCACCTGCTGGACTTAATCTTGCCAATAGACATGTCTTGGATTGCTTCCAAGGGTCTTTGTCTCCTACATCAATTGGCAATTGCTCTACTTGTGAGCCGTTAGATTCATCAAACTTCACATCTACCGCCTCTTCAACCTTTCGGGTGAAATTGTTGTAGACACGGTAAGTGTGTGAGAGTTTCAGCCATAACCAAGTAGGAAACCTTCATGAGATTTAGGAGCAAATTTAGAACGATGATGCTTATCAAGAATGTAGCATTTTGAGCCAAATACTCAAAGTATCCAACTTGGGGTTTGTTACCAAAGGAGGAGCTCAGATGTCAGTCTTGCCGAGTAGCTTGTGAAGATACAAGCAATTTGTTGCATGACATGCTATCTCAACCGCTTCCGCCCAAAAGTGCTTTGGAGTCTTGTACTCATCAAGCATCGTTCTTGCCATTTCAATAAGAGTCCGGTTCTTCCTCTCAACAACTCCATTTTGTTGAGGTGTGTACGTAGACGAGAACTCATGTGAAATCCCCTCTTCGTCAAGAAAGGTATCCACATTTGCATTCTTGAACTCCGTTCCTTTGTCGCTCCGAACCTTCTTGATCTTCACGTCAAATTGATTTTGGGCCTTCCTAGTGAAGTTTTTGATGATCTTTTGGACTTGCGATTTGTCATCAAGAAAGAACACCCACATAAATCTTGAAAAATCATCAACTATGACTAGTCCAAATGAGTTACCACTGAGACTCTTGTAGGCATTTGGACCAAAGAGATCCATGTGAAGTAGCTCGAGTGGTCTTCTCGTGGTCATGATGTTCTTCGCGCGATGACTTCCTCCAACTTGTTTCCCTGCCTGACAAGCACTACAAAGTCTATCCTTGTCAAATATGACATCTTTTACTCCAAGGATATGATCACCTTTAATAAGCTTATCAAGATTTCGCATACCCACATGACCTAGCCTTCTATGCCACAACCAACCCTTTGAAGATTTAGCCATTAAGCAAGTTCTAGGTTGAGCCTTTTTAGTGAAATCAACCATGTAATGATCACCTCACGTGATACCGTAAAGACCATTTAATGATTGTCTCTTCGAAACACTTGGCAATCTACCTTAGTGAACAGAACATTGAAACCGAAATCAACAAGTCTAGATACTGAAAGTAAATTGTACCCAAGGGATTCAACGAGCATGACATTTTGTATGGATCTATCATGTGAGATGGCCACCTTACCGAGGCCAACGACCTTACCCTTTGAGTTATCACCAAAAGTGACATATTTTCGAGGGTCGCTGCTTTCAAAGAAGCTCACGGAACATATCTTTATCTCCGCCATATGATCAAGACATCCACTATCAAGGACCCATTCCTTTCCTCCAGCCATCTAGCCGCGAAGATTTGCCATAAGACCAAAGTGTCTCATTGCATCATCAAGATCATAGTAACTATCATCATTATCCTCATCATAGTATCCATGTTCAACATCATCTTGTGATTGATCAATTCCTAGAGAGGGTAATTCATTAGATAAATGATCACTTGTATGGTTATCTTTATGGATTCTAATAGCTTCATAAATGATATTGCTAATGATCCCAACATCTCCTATGGCACGCATGAGATTTGTAAGCTCAAATAGACAATCACCAAAGCTAGGATCACTAGAATTCATCTTACTCAAGGCAATAGACTTATGGAGAATTGCGTCTAAAATTTTCAAGGAATAATCTGGGAATCGTTCCTCAAGAAATCTCCATATAGTATAGGCACAATCGAGAGTAGGCAAACTAGCAATCAAATTTTTGGGCAATCCTCTTATGATAAGAGTGATAGTTCTAAGATTGCAAATCATGTCAAGATCCTCTTCGGGTGTGGGATGCAAAGGATCAATATGAGGTGCACAAGGGCTAGTAATGTACTTGTTCAAATGATATTCATTGAAAACCTCAAGCATTTCATTTTCCACTCATGAAAATATTCTCCATCAAGAATAGGCACTATATCGTCTAAGACTCCCCAAAGTAGACACATCCATCTTCCTCCAAAGGTGTTTAAACCAAGGCAATGGAGACCAAAGCTCGATACCAATTGAAAGGATCGAGAAGAGGTGTCTAGAGGGGGGGGTGAATAGACTCTAATCAAGAAAAGTTGCAGTTTTTAATCTCTTGAGTTGAAGTGGAGTAATAGCACACGTTTAAACATTCACAATACATATCAAGCAAGCATGCGAGCATACAAAGAGTATATGAGCAGTGGAAAGTAAGGCATGCAAGTAGCAAGAATGTAAAGGGATGGGATTGGAGTGCAAACGCAATTTGAAGACATGTAGATTTTTATCCGTGGTTCCGGTAGGTGGTGCTATCATACATCCACGTTGATGGAGACTTCAACCCACGAAGGGTAACGGTTGCGCGAGTCCACGGAGGGATCCACCCACGAAGGGTCCACGAAGAAGCAACCTTGTCTATCCCACCATGGCCGTCGCCCACGAAGGGTCCACGAAGAAGCAACCTTGTCTATCCCAGCATGGCCGTCGCCCATGAAGGACTTGCCTCAATAGGGTAGATCTTCACGAAGTAGGCGATCTCCTTGCCCTTACAAACTCCTTGGTTCAACTCCACAATCTTGACGGAGGCTCCCAAGTGACACCTAGCCAATCTAGGAGACACCACTCTCCAAGAAGTAACAAATGGTGTGTTGATGATGAAATCCTTGCTCTTGTGCTTCAAATGATAGTCTCCCCAACACTCAACTCTCTCTCACAGGATTTGGATTTGGTGGAAAGAAGATTTGAGGGGAAAGCAACTTGGGGAAGGCTAGAGATCAAGATTAATGTGGTTGGAATGGAATATCTTGACCTTAACACAAGTGTAGGTGGTTCTCTCTTAGAAAATATGTATTGGAAGTGTAGGCATGTTCTGATGGCTCTCTCCACGAATGAAGAGTGGGTGGAGGGGTATATATAGCCTCCACACAAAATCTAACTGCATACACACAAATCACCAAACGCGGTGGGACCAATTCGTAGAACTCGGTTGGACCGATTTGGTTCATAATGTGACCGTTAGGCATTTCGGTGGGACCGATTGGATCAACTCTTGGGACCGATGTGCTAGGGTTAGGTAAATCCAAAACTCGGTTTGACCGATTACTCAAACTCGGTTGGACCGATTTGGGTAATAAGTGAAACAGAATGTTGGCCAAGCAAACTCGGTGGGGCCGGTTGCAAATCTCGGTGGGACCGAAATTATTGCAACACACAACAGAGAGTTTGCAAGCCCATCTCGGTGAGACTGAGATCCCATCGGTGAGACCGAATTGATTAGGGTTTCTGGCAGTGGCTATGTCAACTGAACTCGGTGGCTCCAGATATGAAATGTCGGTGGCGCTGAGTTTGACTTTTTGGTTTAGGACATATGTGGAAGTGAGAAAGTGGTTGAGGGCTTTGGAGCATATCACTAAGCACTTTGAGCAAGCAAGCCATTAAGCAACACCTCATCCCTTCTTAATAGTATTGGCTTTTCCTATGGACTCAATGTGATCTTGGATCACTAAATAGAAAATGTAGAGTCCTGAGCTATGAGCTTGAGCCAATCCTTTGTCCTTAGCATCTTGAAGGGGTTCCACATCCTCTTGTCCATGCCACTCCATTGTTGAACTTATCTAAAACATACTAGGTAGAAGCATTAGTCCAACAAGAGATATGTTGACATTAATTACCAAAATCACCCAGGGAGCACTTGTGCTTTCACCATGGAAACTTCTTATACCTTTAATGTCCTTAGGACACGGCATCTTTTCAATAGCATCAACTTTAGCTTTATCAACTTCAATACCTCTTTTAGAAATTTATGCCCCAAGACAATGCCTTCATTAACCATAAAGTGGCACTTCTCCCAATTCAAGACAAGATTAGTTTCTTCACATCTCTACAAAACTCGATCAAGGTTGCTTAAGCAAGCATCAAAAGAAGTTCCATACACGAAGAAATTATCCATGAGAACCTCAACAATCTTTTCACAGAAGTCAGAGAATATAGCAGTCATACATCTTTGAAAGGTAGCAGGTGCATTACATAAACCGAAAGGCATACGTCTATAAGCAAAGGTACCGAAAGGGCAAGTAAAAGTGGTCTTATCATGATCCTCTTTTCAGACAGGTATTTGAGAGAAACCAGAATAACAGTCTCGAAAGCAAAAATGTGTATGTTTGGATAATCTTTCTAGCATTTGATCAATAAAAGGTAAAGGGTAATGATCCTTTCTAGTAGCATTATTTAATTTGCGGAAGTCAATTACCATTCTATAACCTGTAAAAAATTCTTTGTGGGATCAATTCTTCTTTATCATTAGGAACAACAGTAATACCTCCCTTCTTAGGGGCACAATGGATGTGACTTACCTAATCGACTATCGCCAATGGTGATAAATTATACCGCCTCCGTAAGCTTGAGAATTTCATTTCTTACCACATCTTTGATCTTAGGATTTAACCATCGTTGGTGATTGATACGTCTCCAACGTATCTATAATTTTTGATTACTCCATGCTACTTTGTCTACTGTTTTGGACTATATTGGGCTTTATTTTCCACTTTTATATTACTTTTGGGACTAACCTATTAACCGGAGGCCCAAATTTCTAGAATTGTCGTTTTTGCCTTTTTCAGTATTTCAAAGAAACATAATATCAAATGGAGTCCAAACGGAATGAAACCTTCGGGATCGTGATTTTCCAACTGAACGTGATCCAGGAGACTTGGACCCTACTCCAAGCAGCACCAGAGGCGGTCACGAGGGTGGAGGGCGCGCCCCCATCTCGTGGGCCCCTCGGAGCTCCACCGATGTACTCCTTCCTCCTATATATACATACGTATCCCCGAACGATCAGAAGAGGAGCCAAAAACCTAACTCCACCGCCGCAAATTTCTGTATCCACGAGATCCCATCTTGGGGCTCTGCCTGAGCTCGCCAGAGAGGGCCGCCATCACGGAGGGCTTCTACATCATCATAGCCCTCCGATGAAGTGTGAGTAGTTTACTTGCACCTTCGGGTCCATAGTTATTAGCTAGATGGCTTCTTCTCTCTTTTGGATCTCAATACAATGTTCTCCCCTCTCTCGTGGAGATCTATTCGATGTAATCTTCTTTTTGCGGTGTGTTTGTTGAGACCGATGAATTGTGGGTTTATGATCCAAAGATTATCTATGGAAAATATTTGATTCTTCTCTGAATTCTTTTATGTATGATTGAGTTATCTTTGCAAGTCTCTTCAAATTATCTTTTTGGTTTGGCCAACTAGATTGGTAGTTCTTGCAATGGGAGAAGTGCTTAGCTTTGGGTTCAATCTTGCGGTGTCCTTACTCGATGTAAAGAGTTGCAAGGCACGATATGTATTGTTGCCATCGAGGATAACAAGATGGGTTTTTATCATATTGCATGAATTTATCCCTCTACATCATGTCATATTGCTTACTACATTACTGCTTTTTTACTTAATACTCTAGATGCATGCTTTGGATAGCGGTTGATGAGTGGAGTAATAGTAGTAGATGCAGAATTGTTTCGATCTACTTGTTTTGGACGTGATGCCTATATACATGATCATTGCCTAGATATACTCATAACTATGCTCAATTCGGTCAATTGCTCAACAGTAATTTGTTCACCCACCATAGAATACTTATGCTCTTGAGAGAAGCCACTAGTGAAACGTATGGCCCCCGGGTCTATTCTCATCATATCAATCTGTATCACTTTATTTACTTGCTTTGTTTTACTTTGCCTTTTACTTTTTACTTTGCATCTATATCAAAAATACCAAAAATATTATTTATTATCTCTATCAGATCTCACTCTCGTAAGTGACCGTGAAGGGATTGACAACCCCTAAGCATTGGTTGCGAGTTGCTATCGTTTTGTGTAGGTACGAGGGACTTGTGCGTGGTCTCCTACTGGATTGATACCTTGGTTCTCAAAAACTGAGGGGAAGTACTTACGCTACTTTACTGCATCATCCTCTCCTCTTCGGGGAAACTCCAACGCAGTGCTAAAGAGGTAGCAAGAAGGATTTCTGGCGCCGTTGCCGGGGAGGCTCACGCGAGCAAGTCAACCATACCAAGTACCCATCGCAATCCCTATCTCTCGCATTACATTATTTGCCATTTGCCTCTCGTTTTCCTCTCCCCCACTTCACCCTTGCCGTTTTATTTGCCCTCTCTTTCCCAATCTGCTCCTCTCTTTCCCGTTTGCCTTTTGCCTTCCTGCCTGCTTTTGTGTTAGTTTGTCTTTTTGTTGCGATGGCTCTGCCTATATTTGGTGACCTTCACCTTAAAAGGCTAGAGGAGATCGAAAGCAATGTTAGAAAATTTATGGTTTTATAATTTGAGCACAATAATTTCTTTAGAAACGAACTTAAGGAACAAAAAAGTTTTGCGATCTTTATGAATAAAGTACTCGATGATATGTCTAAAGAATTTGATGGTATAAGGACTCAAATTGCTCGTCTTGAAAAGATGACTGCTGAAATTTCGGATATGCAAGCTACCTTAGTCAATAAGATGGCCGCTAAACCAAATACCTATGAAAATCAAGATGAAGATCTAAAAGTTATTGATGTGCCCCCATTAAATCTTTTGTTTTGGCAATATGAATCTTGATGAATCTGAAGATTATCTTCCTTTACCTAGAAGGCGTTCTAAGAATTCGGAGTTTCGAGATCTTGATGATGAAATTGATGAAAGTGGGATTGAAATAAATAAAACCGTGATGTTGCTCAACCCACTATTTTGGATCTCAAGGAATTTAATTATGAAAATTGCTCTTTGATTAGTTGTATTTCCTTGTTGCAATCCGTGCTAGATTCTCCTCATGCTTATAGTCAAAATAAGGCCTTTACCGAACATATTGTTGATGCTTTGATGCAATCTTATGAAGAAAAACTTGAGTTAAAAGTTTCTATCCCTAGAAAACTCTTTGATGAGTGGGAACCCACTATTAAAATTAAAATTAAAGATTTTGAGTTTTATGCTTTGTATGATTTGGGTGCTAGTGTCTCTACTATCCCCAAGACTTTATGTGATTTGCTAGATTTCCGTGATTTTGATGATTGCTCCCTAAACTTGCATCTTGCGGATTCCACTATTAAAAAGCCTATGGAAAGAATTAATGATGTTCTTATTGTTGCCAATAGGAATTATGTGCCCGTAGATTTTATAGTTCTTGATATAGATTGCAATCCTTCATGTCCTATTATTCTTGGTAGACCTTTCCTTAGAACGATTGGTGCAATTATTGATATGAAGGAAGGGAATATTAGATTCCAATTTCTCTTAAAGAAGGGTATGGAACACTTCCCTAGAAAGAAAGCAAAATTACCATATGAATCTATCATGAGAGCTACTTATGGATTGCCTATCAAAGATGGCAATACCTAGATCTATCTTCGCTTTTATGCCTAGCTAGGGCGTTAAACGATAGCGCTTGTTGGGAGGCAACCCAATTTTATTTTGTGTTTTTTGTTTTGCTTCTGTTTAGGAATAAATAATCCATCTAGCCTCTGTTTAGATGTGGTTTTATCTTTTAATTAGTGTTTGTGCCAAGCTAGACCTATTGGATCTTCTTGGATGATAGTTATTTGATCTTGCTGTAATTTCTAGAATCTTTGTGCTCAGTGCCAGAATTTTTAAAAATCACCAGAACGTGATATAATACTGATTCTAATTGATTCTGATCAATAAACAAATTTTCTAGGCCTTCTAATTTTGGTAGAATTTTTTGAGTTCCATAAGTTTTGGTTAGTAACAGATTGCTACAGACTGTTCTGTTTTTGACAGATTCTGTTTTTCGTGTGTTGTTTGCTTATTTTGATGAATCTATGGTTAGTAAAATAGTTTATAATCCATAGAGAAGTTGGAATACAGTAGGTTTAACACCAATATAAATAAAGAATGAGTTCATTACAGTACCTTGAAGTAGTCTTTTGTTTTCTTTCTCTAACGGAGCTCACGAGATTTCTTCTGAGTTTTGTGTTGTGAAGTTTTCAAGTTTTGGGTGAATTCTTTTGATGGATTATGGAACAAGGAGTGGCAAGAGCCTAAGCTTGGGGATGCCCATGGCACCCCCAAGATAATCCAAGGACACCAAAAGTCAAAGCTTGGGGATGCCCGGAAGGCATCCCCTCTTTCATTCACTTCCATCGATAATTTACTTGGAGCTATATTTTTTTTCACCAACATGATATGTGTTTTGCTTGGAGCGTCTTGTATTATTTGTGTATTTTCTTGTTAGTTTACCACAATTATCCTTGCTGTACACACCTTTTGAGAGAGCCATACTTGAATTGGAATTTGTTAGAATACTCTTTGTGCTTCACTTATATCTTTTGAGCTTGATAGTTTTGCTCATAGTGCTTCACTTATATCTTTTGAGCGTGATAATTTTTGCTCTAGTACTTCACTTAGATCTTTTAGAGCACGATGGTGGATTTGTTTTAAAGAAACTATTTGATCTCTCATGCTTCACTTAGATTATTTTGATAGTCTTTAAATAGCATGGTAATTTGCTTAATGTTAATATACTTGGTGTTCAAGATATATGAAACTTTCTTTTGAGTGAATTGAATACTAAGATAAGTTTGATGCTTGATAATTGTTTTGAGATATGGAGGTGATAATATCAAAGTCGTGCTAGTTGGGTGATTATGAATTTGAGAAATACTTGTGTTGAAGTTTTGCAAGTCCCGTAGCATGCATGTATGGTTAAAGTTGTGTAACAAATTTGAAACATGAAGTGTACACGGCTTGTGCATCCTTATGAGTGGTGGTCGGGGACGAGCGATGGTCTTTTCCTACCAATCTATCCCCTAGGAGCATGCACGTAGTACTTGAATTTTTGATGACTTCTAAATTTTTGCAATAAGTATATGAGTTCTTTTGACTAATGTTGAGTCCATGGATTATACGCACTCTCACCTTTCCACCTTTGCTAGCCTCTTCTGTACCGTGCATTGCCCTTTCTCACCTTGAGAGTTGGCGCAAACTTCACGGCATCCAAACCCCGTGATACGATATGCTCTATCACACATAAACCTCCTTATATCTTCCTCAAAACAGCCACCATACCTACCTATTATGGCATTTCCATAGCCATTCGAGATATATTGCCATGCAACTTCCATCATCATCATCATGACATACATTACTTTTGTCATATTGCCATTGCATGATCATGTAGTTGACATCGTATTTGTGGCAAAGCCACCATGCATTATTTTTCATACATGTCACTCTTGATTCATTGCACCATCCTGTACATCACGGAGGCATTCATATAGAGTCATATCTTGTTCTAAGTTTTGAGTTGTAATCCTTGTGTTGTAATCAATAGAAGTGTGATGATCATCATTATTAGAGCATTGCCCAAATAAAAAAAAGGGAAAGGCCAAAAAGAAAAGAAGAAAGGCCCAAAAAAAAAGACAAATTAAAAGGACAATGCTACTATCTCCTTTTCCATACTTGTGCTTCAAGATAGCACCTTGTTCTTCATATAGTGAGTCTTATATATTGTGCTTCAAAGTCGCACCTTGTTCTTCATATAGTGAGTCTCATATATTGTGCTTCAAAATAGCACCTCGTTCTTCATGTAGTGAGTCTCATAAGTTGTCCTTTTTATATTAGTGGGAATTTTTCATTATAGAATTTGGCTTGTATATTCCTACAATGGGCTTCCTCAAATGCCCTAGGTCTTCGTGAGCAAGCAAGTTGGATGCACACCCACTAGTTTTCTTTTGTTGAGCATTTATAGCTCTAGTGCATCCGTTGCATGGCAATCCCTACTCCTCATGTTGACATCAATTGATGGGCATCTCCATAGCCCGTTGATTAGCCTCGTCAACGTGAGACTTTCTCCTTTTTGTCTTCTCCACACAATTCCCATCATCATATTCTATTCCACCCATAGTGCTATATCCATTGCTCACGCTCATGTATTGAGTGTATGTTTATAAAGTTTGAGATTATTTAATTATGAAACAATTGCTTGGCTTGTCATCGGGGGTATAGAAGTTGGGAACATCTTTGTGTGACGAAAATGAGGCATAGCCTAACTATATGATTTTGTAGGGATGAACTTTCTTTGCCATGTTATTTTCAGAAGACATGATTGCTTTGATTAGTATGCTTGAAGTATTATTATTTTTGTGTCAATATGAACTTTTGTCTTGAACCTTTCGGATCTGAATATTCATATCACAATTAAGAGGATTTACATTGAAATTATGCCAAAGTATCACTCCGCATCAAAAATTCTTTTTATCATTTACCTACTCGAGGACGAGCAGGAATTAAGCTTGGGGATGCTTGATACGTCTCCAACGTGTCTATAATTTTTTATTACTCCATGCTACTTTGTCTACTGTTTTGGACTATATTGGGCTTTATTTTCCAGTTTTATATTACTTTTGGGACTAACCTATTAACCGGAGGCCCAGCCTAGAATTGCTGTTTTTTCCCTTTTTCAGTATTTCGAAGAAACAGAATATCAAACGGAGTCCAAACGGAATGAAACCTTAGGGATCGTGATTTTCCAACCGAACATGATCCAGGAGACTTGGACCCTACTCCAAGAAGCGCCAGAGGCGGTCACGAGGGTGGAGGGCGCGCCTGGCGCGCCCCTACCTCGTGGGCCCCTGAGCTCCACCGACGCATTCTTCCTCCTATATATATACCTCACGTATCCTCGAACGATCGTAAGAGGAGCCAAAACCTAATTCCACCGCCGCAACTTTACAGATCCACGAGATCCCATCTTGGGGCCTGTTAGAGCTCACGGAGAGGGCCGTCATCACGGAGGGCTTCTACATCATCATAGCCCCTCCGATGAAGTGTGAGTAGTTTACTCAGACCTTCGGGTCCATAGTTGTTAGCTAGATGGCTTCTTCTCTCTTTTGGATCTCAATACAATGTTCTCCCTCTCTCATGGAGATCTATTCGATGTAATCTTCTTTTTGCGGTGTGTGTTTGTTGAGACCGATGAATTGTGGGTTTATGATCCAAAGATTATCTATGGAAAATATTTGATTCTTCTCTGAATTCTTTTATGTATGATTGAGTTATCTTTGCAAGTCTCTTGAATTATCTTTTTGGTTTGGCCAACTAGATTGGTAGTTCTTGCAATGGGAGAAGTGCTTAATGTGGGTTCATTCTTGTGGTGTCCTTACTCAAAGGATGTAAAGAGTTGCAAGGCACGATTGTATTGTTGCCATCGAGGATAACAAGATGGGGTTTTTATCATATTGCATGAATTTATCCCTCTACATCATGTCATCTTGCTTACGGCGTTACTCTGCTTTTACTTAATACTCTAGATGCATGCTTTGGATAGCGGTCGATGAGTGGAGTAATAGTAGTAGATGCGTAATCGTTTCGATCTACTTGTTTTGGATGTGATGCCTATATACATGATCATCGCCTAGATATACTCATAACTATGCTCAATTTCGCCAATTGCTCAACAAGTAATTTGTTCACCCAATCAGAGAATACTTATGCTCTTGAGAGAAGCCACTAGTGAAACCTATGGCCCCCGGGTCTATTCTCATCATATCAATCTATATCACTTTATTTACTTGCTTTGTTTTACTTTGCCTTTTACTTTTTACTTTGCATCTATATCAAAAATACCAAAAATATTTTTTATTATCTCTATCAGATCTCACTCTCGTAAGTGACCGTGAAGGGATTGACAACCCCTAAGCGTTGGTTGCGAGTTGCTATCGTTTTGTGTAGGTACGAGGGACTTGTGCGTGGTCTCCTCATCGGATTGATACCTTGGTTCTCAAAACTGAGGGAAATACTTACGCTACTTTACTGCATCATCCTCTCCTCTTCGGGGAAAATCCAACGCAGTGCTCAAGAGGTAGCAGTGATCAACAACCGGTTTAGCGTCTTTCTCCAATTTTATTTTGTGCTGGCATAGAGTGGGACTAATGCCCTTAAGATCATCAAGAGTATATCCAATAGCAGCGTGGTGCTTCTTCAGAGTTTTGAATAATTTCTCTTCTTCCTGCTCTGAAAGGTTAGCACTAATAATAACAAGATATATCTTCTTTTCATCAAGATAAGCATATTTAAGAGTATCAGGTAATGGTTTAAGCTCGCATACACGGATCGCCTTTGGGTGGAGGAGGATCCCCTAGAATTTCAACATGCAATTTGTGTTTCAAAATAGGTCCCTGCTTAAAGAATACTTCATCTATTTCCTTCTTTCATTCATAAACATATCATTTTCATGGTCTAGCAAATATTGTTCTAAAGGATCATTAGGAGGCACGGCAATAGAAGCAAGGCCAATAATTTCATCTTTACTAGGCAATTCTTTATCATGGGGTTGTCTACGAAATTTAGCAAAATTAAAATCATGAGACATGTCCCCTAAACCAACAGTAACAATATCCTTTTGCAGTCTATCTTAGCATTAACAATATTCAAGAAGGGTCTACCAAATATAATGAGACAAAAGTCATCTTGTGAAGAATCAAGAACAAGAAAATCAGTAGGATATTTAACTTTCCCACACAAGACTTCAACATCTCTAACAATCCCAATTGGTGAAATAGTATCTCTATTGGCAAGCTTAATTGTAACATCAATACCTTCTATTTCAGTAGGTGCAATATCATGCATAATTTCTTTGTATAAGGAATGAGGTATTGCACTCGCACTAGCACCCATATCGCATAAGCCATGATAACAATGATCTCCTATTTTAACAGAAACAATAGGCATGCCAACAACAGGTCTATGTTTACCTTTAGTATTGGGTCTAGCAATTCTAGCAGCTTCATTACAGAAGTAAATAACATGCCCATCAATATTATCAACCAAGAGATCCTTAACCATAGCAATACTAGATTCAACTTTAATTTGCTCAGGGGGTGTAGGTGTTCTAGCATTACTCTTACGAACCACAAATGAAGCTTTAGCATGATCCTTTATTCCAACAGGAAAGGTGGTTTCTCAATATAAGTGGTAGGAACAATAGGATCAACATTATAAGTGATAGTATTTTCTTCAACTTTAATAGGTTCAACTACTTCTACTTCAATGGGAGGATGATATTTAATCCACTTCTCCTCAGGGAGATCAACATGAGTAGCAAATGATTCACAGAAAGAAGCTACTATCTCAGAGTCAAGTCCATATTTAGTGCTAAATTCATGAAAAGCATCGGTATCCATAAAAGATTTAACACAATCAAACTTAGGTGTTATACCTGACTCCTTACTTTCGTCGAGTTCCCAATCTTCAGAGTTGCATTTAATTCTTTCCAATAAATCCCATTTGAATTCAGTAGTCTTCATCATAAAAGAACTAGTACAAGAAGTATCGAGCATGGAGCGATTGTTGAGAGAAAGCCGAGCATAAATTTTTCGAATAATAATTTCTCTTGAGAGCTCATGATTGGGGCACGAATATAACATTGACTTAAGCCTCCCCCAAGCTTGAGCGATACTTTCTCCTTCGCGAGGCCAAAAATTATATATATAATTACGATCACGATGAACCAGATGCAAAGGATAAAACTTCTGATGAAAATCCAATTTCAATCGGTTGTAGTTCCATGATCCAATATCATCACATAACCTAAACCATGTCAATGCCTTTCCCTTAAAGATAAAGGGAATACCTTCTTCTTGATTACATCCTCGGGCATACATGCAAGCTTAAATAATCCACAAACTTCATCCACATAGATTAGCTGCATATTAGGATGTAATGTTCCATCTCCTGTAAAAGGATTAGCAAGCAGTTTCTCTATCATACCCGAAGGAATTTCAAAGTAAACATTTTCGCTTGACCAAAGTGGCTCACTTTATCCCAGTGAAAACCATCTATACAAGTGCGAAGTTAGCCCCGAGATTTGTATGACCATACCGAAGTTTTGGAGCGTATGGGAGCAAGTACAACAAGTTGGAGTCACCAAGGACTGCCGAAGTTCATGATGTGTTTCACGTTTCCCAGCTTGAAGAAGTGCTATGCAGAGATGGCCAATAATCCTCGTAAGGACGCTTTGACCCTCGAAAGGATAATGATGTTCCATGAAGTGGAGTATGGACTTCATAAGTATAAGTTTTTATCTCAAGATGTGGGACATCCCACGAGGATGAAGAGATGAATTACTATTGGATATAAAGGAGGTATGATGTTGGAAATATGGATCAATGGAAATTCCATGATGAGTCTGAGTAATCATGTCCTAGTTTGGTGCCAATAGAAGGAAGGAAGATATTACAATTGGATGGATTTAAGAATACTAGGAAGTTGGAAGTTGGAATAATGATCAGAAGCCCGAGGATAAGTTCAAGGACTACAAGTGATGAGATGGGCCATAACCCAAAGGCCCCAGGACTTGCCAAGAAGCAAGCACATTCTTGCTGAAGCAAAAACCCTGGAAGAAGTTACGATTTTATCAACCGGCGATTCTATAGGAGTTTACGCAAAACCTGGGAGTTGTTAAGGAACGATAGATGTTTGTTTGGGCTTGCAGACGCAATGGATTTATCCGAACTTAGTTCATCGACAAGAGAAATTCTGCAATGCTTGTGAGGATGAACGAGTGTTAGCATGCTAGATTCGCTAAACCATATACAAGATAATGATTTAAAAGTGGATGGATTGATCACCATACCGACTTACTCTTATTATTCGTCTTGCTATGTGGGATGGTAAATCTGAGTGACTTACCCATAGTAGAGAGACGACGATCAAAACCTTGTTTGAACCTTAGAATGGTATAAGTATTTTTC
The DNA here is from genome assembly GCA_021605145.1 of Aegilops bicornis. Taxonomy (NCBI): domain Eukaryota; kingdom Viridiplantae; phylum Streptophyta; class Magnoliopsida; order Poales; family Poaceae; genus Aegilops; species Aegilops bicornis. The sequence continues at coordinate 4,691,204 of JAHIAL010000017.1, forward strand.
CCTTATACAAGGCAGCTGTTGCCAAATCGTAGGATATACGGTGAGAATGAAGCCCAGACCCGTTTTCTGCAGGAGAAACCATAAATTGATGACCACCATGAGATATCGATAGCTGTTTAGTATTGGCGCTTTACTGCTGTCCTAAGAAGACCCAAATATGGAATAACTGTACCAATATGAAAGGATACAAGGATTGAGGAAAAAGGTTATGCCACTCCCGGAAGAGCCCAAAGAAGGAATTTTCCCGAGAAACTGAGAAAACCGACCCCGTCAAAAAATAAGGATGGAGTATATGGGTTTTGATGGAACAGTAACCATGCCTTTAAGGGTGGTAGCACCCCCAGACGGATTTTGAGAAGACCCTGAACCTAACCTTTTTCTTTCTAGCCTCTCCGAATCTCGAGGACGAGATTCATTTTAAGGGTGGTAGGTTTGTAACATCCCGAAATTCTAAATTTTGGAATGTTATAATAAATAGATAGATTTTATTGTTGCTTGATTGTTGTGTGATTGATTGAGTGAAATTCGAAACTTTTTGAAAGTTAAATGAGAGGGAATAAAAGGACTTTCCCAAAACTTTCATTTTGCATTTTATGATCTCCGGGAATTCAAATTCTTTTCACCACAAAACCCTGGAGAGAAGATGACATGACTTCTTCCATTTTTTTAAATGAAAAGGGGTGTTGAAAATATTTGAATTCCATTTGAAAATATTTCCAATTTAAAACTTTATGCAACTCAATGATTTTCACGAGTGAAGATAAAATGACTTCTTCAAAACATATGAAATATGAGTTGGGAGTTTCAAAGAATTAAATTCAAAGTTATTTTGAATTTATTTTCAATTTGGAGTTATTTGACTTTTATTCAAATTATTTTTCTTCGAAAATATAATATATGGAAATTAGGGTAACATGATTCCCTACAGTAGAAAATTGGAGAGAAATTAATTTGAAATTATTTTGGTATTTTTAAAATGATATTTTCTATATTTTATTAGAGCAAGAGTACTCTTTGCTTTATTTAAAATTTTGTGGATTTTATTTGATACTAGAAAAAAGTGCATGTTGTAGAAAATGTTCTTCTGAAAATTTTGATATATTATATGCCTATAGTATATTTCTATTTATTTCGGTTTTATTCTATTTTCTGAAACTTTGTTTGAAAAAAAAAACCTCTCTTCACTGACTGGGCCGGCCCAGCCCGACTGCTACCACCATGCATCGTCTCGATCGGACGACAGAGTCCGCATCCCGCGACTCACTGCCGCCTCGACGTCCGTCTGCACGGACTCTCCCCGCCGCCTTTGCCCCTCCTCCACACCACCTCGCCCCTCCCCTCCTATGAATGCGCCATACAGCCCTGCTTCCTCTCTTCTCACGCCACGCTTTCTCCGCATCTCACCGAGCTGCCGCCAGATCTCACCGGAGCCGCCGCCCGCTCACATCGCCATTGGACCGGCCACGACACCGCCATCCTTCTCGCCTCACAGGCCGCCTCCCGACCCTCCGTTGCCCTCCTCGACGACGGAGCTGCCGGCCGGCGGACCCGAGGCCGCCGCCAACAGTATCCTCGTCATTGGCGATTTCCACCGCCCATGTAACTCCCCGCCTCCTCCACCGCCGATCTAGATCCAATGGACCAGATCGATTCTGTTTTTTAAATCGTTTTACGCTAAATAGAGAACGTTCATTAGTTAAGCCTCTGTAGTGGACGAATTCGTCGCTTTTGCTTCTGTAGCGAACGTTCTTTCGATAGGATTTTTCTTTTTCTTTTTAATTTTCGTCAGGGACCCGTCTGTGATTATTACCTTTGCAGATTAGCCCCTGGTTTTCAAACGACCATAACTTTTTGCTCGTTAGTCGGAATCCAACGAAACCAATGCCCACTTCTTTGTTACGATCTCCTCTATCCAGTAATCCAACTCAATCATGTTTTTGAAAGTTTAAAATTTGAATTAGATTAGATTTGAATTTGAGCTTCGTTTGATCATAACTTGAGTTTCGTAATCTCGATTTAGTTGATTCTTTTTGCAAATCGAAGCTCTTGACCTAAACTTTCTGATAAGGCCAAATTCACATAATTTTGGTACTGTTAGAAATTGTTTTATGCTGCAAGAGTTATTTGCTTGGTTTTGATGTTTTCCAAATCGTTTCTTCGTTCTTTCCGATCTTTTGAGTGATTGCTGATGTGTGGTTACTATTGCTTGCATACGATAGATTGACCGGAGTGTGACGAGTAGAACTATTAAGAGTTTTGAGTGCGAATCATCTTCATCAACATTGCAGGCAAGTTCACACTTTGATCATATCCCTTTCATACCCAGTTTTTACGCATTAGTTTCAACCCTTAAACATTGCATGAGTAGGATTGATAACATGTGGGTATTGGGAAGTAGTTGATGAGGTAGGAACCTATTGCTCTGCATTCAAACCTTGGGAGTTACTTCTACGTATTGCTTATATTGCTATGCTATGCTCGTAGACGTGGTTTGGGTGAGTGAAATCCATGACAGATGTGAGATTGTTAATTAATGGTTCAAATTAAGGTGGCAACTTTAATACACATCTGGGTGGATTGCTAGGCGCACCCTGGGGATATACCAGTGGACTTGCCCGGACACACAGGGAAATACCAAGGTTGTCCTAGGAGATCCCGGGATACACCGTGTGATCATCCTATGGTTCGCCACCCGGCTCAAAGGGAACTGAGATATTTTCATGCTAGAAACTTCCGTGGTGCAGCCACAAGCTATTATGGGCTCTAGCATAGTTGAGTAAGTTACGTGAAGCTCTTGAAGAGGTAGATCAAGAGGTAGTGGGTTTTGTAGGTTTGGTATGGTCTACCCGGAGTAGAGAGTTAATGTTTACGAAAGACTATGTCCTGGCCATCCGCTTCTCAAACACCATGCAAAGGCGAGAAATCAACGGAGGCGATCGAGTCTTGTGGGGAAAAGTGCGTAAACCTCTCGCAGAGTGTACAAACTAATCATGGTTAGCCGTGTCCCCGGTTATGGACAATCTTGAGTCTCTGGTATTTGGATTATCGTATTGATCTCATCGCGTTACTCAAATAATATTGTTGGGTTGTAATTTACTTTAATTGGGATTGAGTTGGGGTTATACCTTCTCAATGTTTAACAAGCACCATGATAGTTAAATAAAATTTATTCCTTTGCAGTAGGGAAAAATTGGCTTTTCGCAAAAACATTATAACCATAGAGCTTTTCCACCAGCCAAATATGCATGTAGTGATAGCCTTTATTCATCATTATCCTATGGTGTGAATTCGCCAGTACATTCAATGTACTGACCCTTTGTGGCTGCAACATCTCATGTTGCAGGATCTTACGACGAGTAAGTGATACATTAGGGTTACGATTTCTACACTCAACTTTGCCGTTGGTGTTGATGGGAATCCACAACCTTGTTACTTCCGCTATTTGGATTGAGGTAATAGTATTGAAGTTATTTATACATGTGATTTACCTCTGTTATAAATCTTCGAGTACCTGTGTGTCAAAGATACCGATCCAGGATGACACATAAGCATAGAGACTTGATCCATTCGGTCGGGTCACTACAAGATGGTATCGTAGCACATGTTGTTGTAGGACGTGACCCTAGAAACGGCAAGCCCATAGGAAGGATTTTCTCTAAAATTTTCTTTTTTCAAAAAGATCTTTTACCTCTTCTTCTCTTGAGCTTATTCAAATATTCCCTTTTAGTGAGACCATACCCCTTTCCCTTTTGACCACGAAGATTCATCTGATGGGATCACTCCAAGAAGTACAAGATATTGGACAACTAAGACCATTCGGAATGAAGAGGATTTTTCCAAGCATTATAATGATGGAAACTACAACGGTTGAAGACTCTGTAGAATTTCCAGATTTTGTGTGACCTAGTAAAGCTGCCCTTATGGAACTTGGCAGACTATGGAAGCTGTCAATACCCGAGATCCAGGTGTATCGGAGAAAGACCGGAACATGGAGCATAGAAGTTTTGTCAAGAAACCCTAAAGCAGGAGATATCAACTATGGAATGATAGCTCATGGAAATGACAAGAGCAGAAACACGACTATCCATGATGTTATCTCCCACTTATGCTATTGTCGCCGTACGAGTTAAGCATGCATTTCTTTGGAAGGATTGGATTACAAGAAGGCTTACGGAACACCTATCAACAAGATGAAGTGTTAACCTTAGTCGGTGTATTCACCGTGATCTGGAATATTACATCGTGAAGTTTAGGATGGACCTGTGAAGGCGATTTGATAAGGAAGCCGTTTCGTGAAGAACTCAGACCCTGGCTAAAAGTAGCCAAGCTAGAGGAGCAAAACCTTGAGACATCAAAGATTCATCAGGAACTAAAGGACAGTAGGATCATGGTTCATGTCGAGGTTGATGAAACCCAGAAGTTTGGAACGCAACTCTAGAAATATTAAAAGACATCACGAGAGACTTTGCGACAACAGAGATGAGCTGGCAAAAAGGACTTGAGAAAGACAAGCACGATCGAAAGAAGCCATTGGAGACATGAACACGACTTGAAGAGTTTGATGACCTTGAAGATTTATTGACCTTTAGAAGACCAAACCCCTGTTACATACCTACGTTAGATGCGACGATAGTGAGCTGTCATTTTTTGTTGTTTTTTAACAGCCACAACAAAATCTGTCTTTTCAAAACTTTTTTTGTATTGTGTGCATCCCTCTCTATCTATCTTATCTCACCCCAAAACCCATGGACCCAATAGAAGATGAATGGAGATGAGCTTGTATTGTCTGGACCAATGAGTCAATTGGAGACAGACCAGTGGATTCAGAACATGGAGGATCACATGAAGAATAACCCTATAGAAAAGGATATGACCCAGCATGCTCTTGAGTGCTTTGAAAGAGGTGCCACTACCTGGTAGAGGATGTACCAAACCATCAGTGGATGGCAAAGAGTAACCACTTGGGAAGAATTTAAGTTGACTCTACAAAGATCTCTGCCTTGTGTCCCGTAAATTGAGGCCTTATGGAAAGGATATGAAGAAACCTTGTGCATACAAGCTTTGTGGGGAAATAGGACACAACCATAAAGAAAACAAGGATGAATGCCCTCATAAGCGGAGGATTACCAAAGGAGTAAGCCGAGGATCTCAGGGAACTTCGGTTGGAGATTGTTCCCAAAGGTTTTGTTGCAGCAATGGAAGTTCAGTCTACATTGTTGGGAAAGATCCGTGAAGCTTAGAAGGATGACAAAGAGATTGCTGAGGATGACCAAAGGAAAGGCCAAAGGTTTTCGTAAGGATGAGCACGACACCTTATGGTTCGAGGACCGTGTATATGTGCCCAATAATGCAAAGATCAGGAAGTTAATACTTCAGGAGGCTCATGACTCATCATACTCGATTCGCCACCGGAAACACCAAGATGTATTTGGATTTGAAGGAGCGTTTCGTGGACCGGTATGAAGAAGGATATTGCGGAGTATATAGTCGTGGAGTGATGTATGCCGAGAGAGTAAGAGCAGAGCTTCGTGGCCGGCGTGATTACTACACTATCTGCCGATAACCGAATGGAAGTAGGATATGCTTGGCATGGATTTCATTACCGGATTTCCCAGAACCCGAACGGGATATGATTCTATCTGGGTAGTAGTTGATTCGCTTGACCAAAGTGGCTCACTTTATCCCAGTGAAAACCATATATACAAGTGCGAAGTTAGCCCCGAGATTTGTACGACCATACCGAGTTTTGGAGCGTATGGGAGCAGTGGCCAACAAGTTGGAGTCACCCGAAGGACTGTCAGAAGTTCATGATGTGTTTCATGTTTCCCAGTTGAAGAAGTGCCATGCAGAGATGGCCAATATTCCCCTGTAAGGACGCTTGACCCTGGAAAGGATAATGATGTTCCACGAAGTGGAGTATGGACTTCATAAGTATAAGTTTTTATCTCGGTATGTGGGACATCCCACGAGGATGAAGAGATGAATTACTATTGGATATAAAGGAGGTATGATGTTGGAAATATGGATCAATGGAAATTCCATGATGAGTCCGAGTAATCATGTCCTAGTTTGGTGCCAATAGAAGGAAGGAAGACATTACAATTGGATGGATTTAAGAATACTAGGAAGTTGGAAGTTGGAATAATGATCAGAAGCCCGAGGATAAGTTCAAGGACTACAAGTAATGAGATGGGCCATAACCCAAAGGCCCTGTGACTCTGCTAAGAAGCAAGCACATTCTTGCTGAAGGAAAAACCTTGGAAGAAGTTACGATTTTATCAACCGACGATTCTATAGGAGTTTACGCAAAACCTGAGAGTTGTTAAGGAACGATAGATGTTTGTTTGGGCTTGCAGAATCAATGGATTTATCCGAACTTAGTTCATCGACAAGAGAAATTCTGCAATGCTTGTGAGGATGAACGAGTGTTAGCATGCGAGATTCGCTAAACCATATACAAGATAATGATTTGGGTGCGGGATGGATTGATCACCATACCGACTTACTCTTATTATTCGTCTTGCTATGTGGGATGGTAAATCTGAGTGACTCACCCATAGTAGAGAGACGACTATCAAAACCTTCTTTGAACCTTAGAATGGTATAAGTATTTTTCCCTTGTACAAGGCAGCTGTTGCCAAATCGTAGGATATACGGTGAGAATGAAGCCCAGACCCGTTTTCTGCAGGAGAAACCATAAATTGATGACCACCATGAGATATCGATAGCTGTTTAGTATTGGCGCCAGACCCGTCAGCTAAGAAGACCCAGTCATGGAATAACTGTACCAATATGAAAGGATACAAGGATTGAGGAAAAAGGTTATGCCACTCCCGGAAGAGCCCAAAGAAGGAATTTTCCCGAGAAATCGAGAAAAATCGACACCGCTAAAAAATAAGGATGGAGTATATGAGTTTTGATGGAACAAGAACCATGCCTTTAAGGGTGGTAGCACCCCGGACCCACATGATGATCGATGGATTTTGAGAAGACCACGAACCTAACCTTTTCTTTTCTAGCCTCTCCGAATCTCGAGGACGAGATTCATTTTAAGGGTGGTAGGTTTGTAACATCCCGAAATTCTAAATTTTGGAATGTTATAATAAATAGATAGATTTGATTGTTGCTTGATTGTTGTGTGATTGATTGAGTGAAAATTCGAAACTTTTTGAAAGTTAAATGAGAGGGAATAAAAGGACTTTCCCAAAACTTTCATTTTGCATTTTATGATCTCCGTGAATTCAAATTCTTTTCACCACAAAACCTCGGAGAGAAGATGACATGACTTCTTCCATTTTTTAAATGAAAAGGGTGTTGAAAATATTTGAATTCCATTTGAAAATATTTCCAATTCGAAACTTTATGCAACTCAATGATTTTCACGAGTGAAGATAAAATGACTTCTTCAAAACATATGAAATATGAGTTGGGAGTTTCAAAGAATTAAATTCAAAGTTCTTTTGAATTTATTTTCAATTTGGAGTTATTTGACTTTTATTCAAATTATTTTTCTCTGAAAATATAATATATGGAAATTAGGGTAACATGATTCCCTACAGTAGAAAATTGGAGAGAAATTAATTTGAAATTATTTTGGTACTTTTAAAAATGATATTTTTTGGATTTTATTAGAGCAGTAGCACTCTTTGCTTTATTTAAAATTTTGTGGATTTTATTTGATACTAGAAAAAATGTGCATGTTGTAGAAAATGTTTTTCTGAAAATTTTGATATATTATATGCCTATAGTATTTTTCTATTTATTTTGGTTTTATTCTATTTTCTGAAACTTTGTTTTTTTTAAAAACCTCTCTTCACTGACTGGGCCGGCCTCAGGCCCAGCCGACCATTGACCCACTGGCTGCGTCGTCCCCGAATCGGACGACAGAGTCCGCATCCCAAGACGATGCCGCCGCCTCGGCGTCGTCTGCATCATGGCCGGACTCTCCCCGCCGCCTTGCCTCCTCCACGCCACCTCGCCCCTCCTCCTATAAATGCGCCGCCCGACCCGCTTCCTCTCTTGCTCACCCTTGCCTTCTCCTCAGATCTCACCGAGCCACTGCCCGCCTCGCCGTCCCTTTGTAGGACCGCCCGACGCCGCCATCCTCCTCGCCATGGCCACACAGACCTCCCGACCCTCCGCTTCTCCTCGACGATCGGAGCTGCTGCCCTGCCGACCGAGTCAGCCGCCAACAGAGTCCTCGTCATGGCGACTTCCACCGCCGCGGTAACTCCCCGCTCCTCCCCACCGTCAGATCTAGATCCAATGGACCAGATCGATTCTGTTTTTTTAAATCGTTTTCTGCTAAATAGAGAACGTTCATTAGTTAAGCCTCTGTAGTGGACGAATTCGTCGCTTTTGCTTCTGTAGCGAACGTTCGTTCGATAGGATTTTTCTTTTTCTTTTTAATTTTCGTCAGGGACCCGTCTGTGATTATTACCTTTGCAGATTAGCCCCTGGTTTTCAAACGACCATAACTTTTTGCTCGTTAGTCGGAATCCAACGAAACCAACGCCCACTTCTTTGTTACGATCTCCTCTATCCAGTAATCCAACTCAAACATGTTTTTGAAAGTTTAAAATTCGAATTAGATTAGATTTGAATTTGAACTTCGTTTGATCATAACTTGAGTTTCAGAATCCGATTTAGTTGATTCTTTTGCAAATCAAAGCTCTTGACCTAAACTTTCTGATAAGGCCAAATTCACATAATTTTGGTACTGTTAGAAATTGTTTTATGTTGCAAGAGTTATTTGCTTGGTTTTGATGTTTTCCAAATCGTTTCTTCGTTCTTTCCGATCTTTTGAGTGATTGCTTATGTGTGGTTACTATTGCTTGCTTACGATAGATTGACCGGAGTGTGACGAGTAGAACTATTAAGAGTTTTGAGTGCGAATCATGTTCATCAACATTACAGGCAAGTTCACACTTTGATCATATCCCTTTCATACCCAGTTTTTACGCATTAGTTTCAACCCTTAAACATTGCATGAGTAGGATTGATAACATGTGGGTATTGGGAAGTAGTTGATGAGGTAGGAACCTATTGCTCTGCATTCAAACCTTGGGAGTTACTTCTACGTATTGCTTATATTGCTATGCTATGCTCGTAGACGTGGTTTGGGTGAGTGAAATCCATGACAGATGTGAGATTGTTAATTAATGGTTGAAATTAAGGTGGCAAGTTTAATACACATCTGGGTGGATTGCTAGGCGCACCCTGGGGATATACCAGTGGACTTGCCCGGACACCTGGGGAAATACCAGTGTTGTCCTAGGAGATCCCGGGGATACACCGTGTGATCATCCTATGGTTCGCCACCCGGGCTCAAAGGGAACTGAGATATTTTCATGCTAGAAACTTCCGTGTGCAGCCACAAGCTATTATGGGCTCTAGCATAGTTGAGTAAGTTACGTGAAGCTCTTGAAGAGGTAGGTCGTGGTAGTGGGTTTTGTAGGTTTGGTATGGTCTACCCGAGTAGAGAGTTAATGTTTCGAAAGACTATGTCTCTACCTCATCCGCTTTCTCAAACACCATGCAAAGGCGAGAAATCAATGGAGGCGATCGAAGTCTTGTGGGGAAAAGTGCGAAACCTCTGCAGAGTGTACAAACTAATCATGGTTAGCCGTGTCCCCGGTTATGGACAATCTTGAGTCTCTGGTATTTGGACTATCGTATTGATCTCATCGCGTTACTCAAATAATATTGTTGGGTTGTAATTTACTTTAATTGGGATTGAGTTGGGGTTATACCTTCTCAATGTTTAACAACCACCATGATAGTTAAATAAAATTTATTTCTTTGCAGTAGGGAAAAATTGGCTTTTCGCAAAAACATTATAACCATAGAGCTTTCCACCAGCAAAATATGCATGTAGTGATAGCTTTATTCATCATTATCCTATGGTGTGAATTTGCTAGTACATTCAATGTACTGACCCTTTTTGGCTGCAACGTCTCATGTTGCAGGATCTTACGACGAGTAAGTGATACGTTAGGGTTACGATTTCTACACTCAACTTTGCCGTTGGTGTTGATGGGAATCCACAACCTTGTTACTTCCGCTATTTGGATTGAGGTAATAGTATTTACATTATTTATACATGTGATTTACCTCTGTTATAAATCCTCGAATCTTGTGTGTCAAAGATACCGATCTGTGGATGACACATAAGCACAGAGACTTGATCCATTTGGGTCGGGTCGCTACAATATCGATATAAAAGCATGATGCAAAATGGACGTATCAGAGCGATGTGGGCAGTTGGGGCAATGGTGCAAGCTGGCTGTAAAGGAAGTTGTACCCGAGGGATCGGGACGTAGCTCAACCAAGAGGAGGGCGGCGGGAGGCGGCAACTGCCCACGTCACGGCAGTGAGCAAGGGACGAAGGCAACCACACCGGATTTGTGAGAGAGAACGGCAGGGACCCCCCGATCGGGACGCAGACAAAGTGGGTTTTGGCGTCATGACGGTGACCGTGATCTACACAGTAGCATCCACCTTCCCCCGCTGGAGGTGATCCGCCCAAATGTTAGAGATGTGGCCACAAATGCTTTTATGAGAGTGTGAAGAGAGCAACCCCATCAAGCAACCGTGTAGGCTCATCTTGGCTATGTATAGTGGAGCGGGTTCTTTTTCTCTCCATATGAACCTATTTATATTGCGTACGTGCTGTCGGCGTCCTGGGAACGGGGGTCCCTAGACCTGCCTGCCTGCGGCCCACAGCGTGGCTCCTCCAGCGGCCCTGTACGACCCATCTTCATCAGCGAACCATCAAGACCCTCGCGAGGGGCCAAGCCTGATGAGGCGGACGATGCGAGACCTCCTCAGGGGCGGCCTCACTAGGCTGGCTCGCGAGGAGCGGAGAGATCAAGGCAAGGGGCACCTCGCGAGGTTCCCGTGGATGCAAGCCATGACGACTAAAGGCCAGAGGCGCGGGCGTGCAAAGATACTCGCTTCCTCTTTGGTGCTAAAGAGGCAAGCAGTAGGAGTCCCGAGGCATCAGCAAAGGTTTCCATATCATTTGCAACGAGACCAAGACCAACAGACAGCGGGAGGGAGGTCACCGTGGAGCCCAAGACGGCGTCACCACTGTGAGCCTTTGGCAGGCGAAGACCACCTTTAGTCAGGATAACTTGTACTAGCACTACAAATAAAAGACACATCCGTGACATTTTGGGCCGAACATTTTTTTTCTATCATACTTATGACACTTCTATGACGATAATTGTGACAAAACCCGGTATCATCATAGATGTGGCGGGCTCCTACTTCTATGACAAAAAATCATGACAGAAAATGGGCTTTTCGTCTTGGGCGGGCTGGAGACGCAGCTGCATGACATTCTTTGGGCCGTCCATGATGGAAAAAACAGTGGTAGAAACGAGGGCGAGGAAAATATCTAGGTGTTCCCGGTTACGGTGGGTGGTCGGGGCCGAGCGATGCACGAAGGTTTGCGCTGCTTTCTCGTATACACGCATACGCGTGAGTGCGTGGCGTTAGGCTCTAATCAACTCCGAGCGAGGCATTCGCCATCGAACTCGAAAGCGACAGACCGCAGTTACGCGTTACTTAACCCGAGTGATCGATCGATGGCTGTTAATCAACTCGATCGAGCGATTCTTCGCCATCGCCGCTAATCAAGCCGATCGATGCCGCCTGGATGAACAAAGAGCGTTGCCGGGGGTTTGATGAACAGCTTCGGTGGGTGGATGAACATGACCCGTGGTGTTGCCTCTGGATGAACAGGACCCCGATCGATCAAGCCAGTTGGGGATGGATGAACAGGACCCCGTGGAGGGCTGGATGAACAGGACGAACCCGTGGAAGGCTGGATGAATAGTAGACGGTGGAGGGCTGGATGAATAGTAACCCGTGGAGGGGTGGTTGAACAGGAGCCTGTGGAGAGGGCTGGTTGAACAAAGAGCTTGGAGTAGCGCACGGTGGAGGCTGGATGAACAGGAGCCCGTGGATGAACAGTCATAGGTGGAGGCTGGAGGAGGTCAACGGTGGATGAACTGTAGCCCGTGGAGGCTGGAGGGGTGATACGTACATTTTGCATCATGCTTTTATATCGATATTTATCGCATTATGGGCTATTATTACACGTTATGTCACAATACTTATGTCTATTCTCTCTTATTTTACAAGGTTTACATAAGGAGGAGAATGCGGCAGGAATTCGGGCTCAATGGAAAAGGAGCTAATATTAGAGACCTATTCTGCACAACTCCAAAAGTCCTGAAACTCCACGAAATTATTTTTAGAAATAATAAAAAATACTGAGCGGAAGAAATACGTCAGGGGGGGCCACCACCTGTCCACGAGGGTGGGGGGGCGCGCCCTACCCCCAGGGCGGGGCCCCCTGCCTCGTGGGCCCCCTGTTGGTCCTCCGCTGGCCATCTTCTGCTATATGAAGTCTTTCGTCCAGGAAAAAATCATAAGCAACCTTTCGGGACAAGACTCCACCGCCACGAGGCGGAACCAATCTAGGGCTCCGGAGAGCTGCTCACGGGGACACTTCCCCTCCGGAGGGGGGAAATCATCGCCATCGTCACAAGACCAACGCCTCCTTCCATCGGGAGAGGGCAATCTCCATCAACATCTTCACCAGCACCATCTCCTCTCAAAACCCTAGTTCATCTCTTGTATCCAATTCTTGTCTCTAAGTCCGGATTGGTACCGAGAGGTTGCTAGTAGTGTTGATTACTCCTTGTAGTTGATGCTAGTTGGTTTATTTGGTGGAAGATCATATGTTCAGATCCTTTATGCATATTAATAATCCTCCGATTATGAACATGAATATGCTTTGTGAGTAGTTACGTTTGTTCCTCGAGGACATGGGAGAAGTCTTGCTATTAGTAGTTATGTGAATTTGGTATTCGCTCGATATTTTGATGAGATGTATGTTGTCTATCCTCTAGTGGTGTTATGTGAACGCCGACTACATAACACTTCACCATTATTTGGGCCTAGAGGAAGGCATTGGGAAGTAATAAGTAGATGATGGGTTGCTAGAGTGATGTAAGCTTAAACCCTAGTTTATGCGTTGTTTCGTGAAGGGGCTGATTTGGATCCATATGTTTCATGCTATGGTTAGGTTTACCTTAATACTTTTTGTTGTAATTGCAAATGCTTGCAATAGAGGTTAATCATAAGTGGGATGCTTGTTCAAGTAAGAACAGCACCCAAGCACCGGTCCACCCACATATCAAATTATCAAAGTACCGAACGCGAATCATATGAACGTGATGAAAATTAGCTTGACGATAATTCCCATGTGTCCTCGAGCGCTTTTTCTATATAAGAGTTTGTCCAGCTTGTCCTTTGCTACAAAAAGGATTGGGCCACCTTGCTGCACTTTATTTACTTTTGTTACTTGTTGCTCGTTACAAATTATCCTATCACAAAACTATCTGTTACCTATTATTTCAAGGTTTGCAGAATACCGCTGAAAACCGCTTATCATTTCCTTCCTTCGCTTCTCGTTGGGTTCGACACTCTTACTTATCGGAAGGACTACGATAGATCCCCTATACTTGTGGGTCATCAAGACTCTTTCCTGGCGCTGCTGTCGGGAGTGAAGCGCCTTTGGTAGGTGGAATTTGGTAAGGAAAAATTTATATAGTGTGCTGGAATTTACTGTCACTCGTTACTATGGAAAGTAATCCTTGGAGGGGCTTGTTCGGGGTATCTTCACCCTGACCAGTAGAGCAAAGAGTTTCTCCTCAACCTACTGAACATGAAAATGAAAATGTCCACTTTGAGATTCCTTCGGGTATGTTAGAAAAACTGCTAGCTAATCCTTTTGCAGGAGATGGAACAAAGTGCTACCTCTTGAGCACTGCGTTGGATTTCCCCGAAGAGGAGAGGATGATGCAGTAAAGTAGCGTAAGTATTTCCCTCAGTTTTGAGAACCAAGGTATCAATCCAAGAGGAGACCACGCACAAGTCCCTCATACCTACACAAAACTATAGCAACTCGCAACCAACGCTTAGGGTTGTCAATCCCTTCACGGTCACTTACGAGAGTGAGATCCGATAGAGATAATAAATAATATTTTGGTATTTTTGATATAGAAGATGCAAAGTAAAAAGTAAAAGGCAAAAGTAAAACAAAGCAATTAAATAAAGTGATATAGATTGATATGATGAGAATAGACCCGGGGCCATAGGTTTCACTAGTGGCTTCTCTCAAGAGCATAAGTATTCTACGGTGGGTGAACAAATTATCATTGAGCAATTGATGTAATTGAGCATAGTTATGAGTATATCTAGGAAATGATCATGTATATAGGCATCACGTCCAAAAAACAAGTAGATCGAAACGATTCTCAAGATCTACCACTATTACTCCACTCAATGATCGCTATCCAAAGATGCATCTAGAGTATTAAGTAAAAACAGAGTAACGCCGTAAGCAAGATGACATGATGTAGAGGGATAAATTCATGCAATATGATAAAAACCCCATCTTGTTATCCTCGATGGCAACAATACAATACGTGCCTTGCAACTCTTTCTGCCACTGAGTAAGGACACCGCAAGATTGAACCCAAAGCTAAGCACTTCTCCCATTGCAAGAACTACCAATCTAGTTGGCCAAACCAAAAAGATAATTCGAAGAGACTTGCAAAGATAACTCAATCATACATAAAAGAATTCAGAGAAGAATCAAATATATTCCATAGATACTAGATCATAAACCCACAATTCATCTATCTCAACAAACACACCGCAAAAAAGAAGATTACATTGAATAGATCTCCACGAGAGAGGGGAGAACATTGTATTGAGATCCAAAAAGAGAGAAGAAGCCATCTAGCTAATAACCATGGACCCGAAGGTCTGAAGTAAACTACTCACACTTCACCTGGAGGGGCTATGGTGTTGATGTACAAGCCCTCCGTGGTGGATGCCCTCTCCCATGAGCTCCTAACAGCCCCAAGATGGGATCTCGTGGATACGTAAAGTTGCGGCGATGGAATTAGGTTTTGGCCCTGCTCGATCGCTCGGGATACATAGGTATATATAGGAGGAAGGAGGCGTCGGTGGAGCTCCCGAGGCCCACGAGGTAGGGCGCACCTGTGGGGGCGCCCACCTCGTGACTGCCTCGCTACCGCTTGGAGTAGGGTCCAAGTCTCCCGGATCACGCTCGGTTGGAAAATCACGATCCCAAAGGTTTCATTCCGCTTGGACTCCGCTGATATTCTGCTTTCTTCAAATAATCGAAAAAGGCAAAAAACAAAGCAATTTCGGGCTGGGCCTTTCGTTAATAGGTTAGTCCCAAAAGTAATATATAAAAGTGGAAAATAAAGCCCAATATAGTCCAAAAACAGTAGACAAAGTAGCATGGAGTAATCAAAAATTATAGATACGTTGGAGACGATCAAGCATCCCCAAGCTTAATTCCTGCTTCGTCCTCGAGTAGGTAAATGATAAAAAGAATTTTTGATGCGGAGGATACTTTGGCATAATTTCAATGTAAATCTTCTTAATTGTGATATGAATATTCAGATCCGAAGATTCAAGACAATAGTTCATATTGACACAAAATAATAATACTTCAAGCATACTAATCAAAGCAATCATGTCTTCTCAAAATAACATGGCATAAAGAAAGTTCATCCCTTACAAAATCATATAGTTAGGCTATGCTTCATTTTCAGTCACACAAAAGATGTTCCCAACTTCTATACCCTCGATGACAAGCCAAGCAATTGTTTCATACTTAAATAATCTCAAACTTTTTCAACTTTCACGCAATACATGAGCGTGAGCCATGGATATAGCACTATGGGTGGAATAGAATATGATCATGGGGATTGTGTGGAGAAGACAAAAAAGGAGAAAATCTCCCGTTGATGAGGCTAATCAACGGGCTATGGAGATGCCCATCAATTGATGTCAACATGAGGAGTAGGGATTGCCATGCAACGGATGCACTAGAGCTATGAATGCTCAACAAAAGAAAACTAGTGGGTGTGCATCAACTTGCTTGCTCACGAAGACCTAGGGAAATTGAGGAAGCCCATTGTACGAATATACAAGCCAAGTTCTATAATGAAAAATTCCCACTAGTATAAAAAGGACAACGTATGAGTCTCACTACATGAAGAACGTGGTGCTACTTTGAAGCACAATATATGAGACACACTATATGAAGAACAAGGTGCTACTTTGAAGCACAATATATGAGACTCACTATATGAAGAACAAGGTGCTACTTTGAAGCACAAGTGTGTAAAAAGATATAGTAGCATTGCCCTTTTTTTTGGGCCTTTCTTTTTTTCTTTTTGGCCTTTCTTCTTTTTTTTTTATTTGGGCAATGCTCTAATAATGATGATCATCACACTTCTATTGATTACAACACAAGGATTACAACTCGAATCTTAGAACAAGATATGACTCTATATGAATGCCTCCGGCGTGTGTAATGGATGGTGCAATGAATCAAGAGTGACATGTATGAGAAATAGTGCATGGTGGCTTTGCCACAAATACGATGTCAACTACATGATCATGCAATGGCAATATGACAAAAGTAATGTATGTCATGATGATGATGATGGAAGTTGCATGGCAATATATCTCGGAATGGCTATGGAAATGCCATAATAGGTAGGTATGGTGGCTGTTTTGAGGAAGATATAAGGAGGTTTATGTGTGATAGAGCGATCGTATCACGGGTTTGGATGCACCCCAAGTTTGCGCCAACTCTCAAGGTGAGAAAGGGCAATGCACCTGCATCAAGAGGCTAGCAAAGGTGGAAAGGTGAGAGTGCGATAATCCATGGACTCAACATTAGTCAAAAGAACTCATATACTTATTGCAAAAATTTAGAAGTCATCAAAAATTCAAGTACTACGCAAGATGCTCCTAGGGGATAGATTGGTAGGAAAAGACCATCGCTCATCCCCGACCGCCACTCATAAGGATGCACAAGCTGTGCACACTTCATGTTTCAAATTTGTTACACAACTTTAACCATACGTGCATGCTACGGGACTTGCAAACATCAACACAAGTATTTCTCAAATTCATAATCACCCAACTAGCACGACTTTGATATTATCACCTCCATATCTCAAAACAATTATCAAGCATCAAACTTATCTTAGTATTCAGTTCACTCAAAAGAAAGTTTCACATATCTTGAACACCAAGTATATTAACATTAAGAAAATTACCATGCTATTTAAAGACTCTCAAAATAATCTAAGTGAAGCATGAGAGATCAAATAGTTTTTTTTAAAACAAATCCACCATCGTGCTCTAAAAGATCTAAGTGAAGTACTAGAGCAAAAATTGTCACGCTCAAAAGATATAAGTGAAGCACTATGAGCAAAACTATCAAGCTCAAAAGATATAAGTGAAGCACAAAGAGTATTCTAACAAATTCCAATTCAAGTATGGCTCTCTCAAAAGGTGTGTACAGCAAGAATAATTGTGGTAAACTAACAAGCAAAGACACAAATAATACAAGACGCCCAAGCAAAACACATATCATGTTGGTGAATAAAAATATAGCTCCAAGTAAATTACCGATGGAAGTGGACGAAAGAGGGATGCCTTCCGTGGTATCCCCAAGCTTTGACTTTTGGTGTCCTTGGATTATCTTTGGGTGCCATGGGCATCCACAAGCTTACGCTCTTTCCACTCCTTGTTCAATAATCCATCAAAAGAATTCACCTAAAACTTGAAAACTTCACAACACAAAACTCAACGTAAATCTCGTGAGTCTAAGAGAAAGAAAACAAAAGACTACTTCAAGGTACTGTAATGAACTCATTCTTTATTTATATTGGTGTTAAAACCTACTGTATTCCAACTTCTCCATGGATTATAAACTATTTTACTAACCATAGATTCATCAAAATAAGCAAACAACACACGAAAAACAGAATCTGTCAAAAATGTAATACCTCAGAGTAATCAGAACTCAACGCAAACTTCGAACCCAAAAATTTCTACCAAAATTAGACGAGCAATTGGAATCAGTATTTTATCACGTTCTGGTGATTTTTAACAATTCGGGCAATCGAGCACAAAGATTCTGGAAATTACAGCAAGATCAAATAACTATCATCCAAGAAGATCCAATAGGTTCAACTTGGCACAAACACTAATTAAAAGATAAAACCACATCTAAACATAGGCTAGATGGATTATTTATTCCTAAACAGAAGCAAAAACAAAAAATAAAAAAAATAAAATTGGGTTGCCTCCCAACAAGCGCTATCGTTTAACGCCCCTAACTAGGCATAAAAGCGAAGATAGATCTAGGTATTGCCATCTTTGATAGGCAATCCATAAGTGGCTCTCATGATAGATTCATATGGTAATTTTATTTTCTTTCTAGGGAAGTGTTCCATACCCTTCTTTAAGGGAAATTGGAATCTAATATTGCCTTCCTTCATATCAATAATTGCACCAATCGTTCTAAGGAAAGGTCTACCAAGAATAATAGGACATGAAGGATTGCAATCTATATCAAGAACTATAAAATCTACGGGCACATAATTCCTATTGGCAACAATAAGAACATCATTAATTCTATCCATAGGCTTTTTAATAGTGGAATCCGCAAGATTCAAGTTTAGGGAGCAATCATCAAAATCACGGAAATCTAGCAAATCACATAAAGTTTTGGGGATAGTAGAGACACTAGCACCCAAATCACACAAAGCATAAAACTCAAAATCTTTAATTTTAATTTTAATAGTACGTTCCCACTCATCATAGAGTTTTCTAGGATAGAAACTTTCAACTCAAGTTTTGTTCATAAGATTGCATCAAAGCATCAAAAATATGTTCAGAAAGGCCTTATTTTGACTATAAGCATGAGGAGAATCTAGCACGGATTGCAACAAGGAAATACAACTACCAAAGAGCAATTTTCATAATTAAATTCCTTGAGATCCAAAATAGTGGGTTTAGCAACATCACGGTTTTTATTTATTTCAATCCCACTTTCATCAATTTCATCATCAAGATCTAGAAACACCGAATTCTTAGAACGCCTTCTAGGTAAAGGAAAAAAATCTTCAGATTCAACAAGATTCATATTGCAAAACAAAGATTTAATGGGGGACACATCAATAACTTTTAGATCTTCATCTTGATTTTCATAGGTATTTGGTTTAGCGGCCATCTTATTGACTAAGGTAGCTTGCATATCTGAAATTTCAGCAGTCATCTTTTTCAAGACGAGCAATTTGAGTCCTTATACCATCAAATTCTTTAGACATATCATCGAAGTTCTTTATTCATAAAGCTCACAAAAACCTTTAGTTCCTTAAGTTCGCTTTCTAAAGAAATTATTGTGCTCAAATTCTAAAACCATAAATTTTCTAACATTGCTTTTCGATCTCCTCTAGCCTTTTAAGGTGAAGGTCACCAAATCTAGGCAGAGCCATCGCAACAAAAAGACAAACTAACACAAAAGCAAGCAGGAAGGCAAAAGGCAAACGGGAAAGAGAGGATGAGATTGGGAAAGAGAGGGCAAATAAAATGGCAAGGGTAAAGTGGGGGAGAGGAAAACGAGAGGCAAATGGCAAATAATGTAATGCGAGAGATAGGGATTGCGATGGGTACTTGGTATGGTTGACTCGTCACAAGGAGCCTCCCTCAACAGCAAGGCCACAAATCCTTATTGCTACCTCTTGAGCACAAGGCGTTGGATTTTCCCAAGAGGAGAGAATGATGCAAGAAAGTAGCGTAAGTATTTCCCTCAGCTTTTGAGAACCAAGGTATCAATCCAGTAGAAGACCACGACAAGTCCCTCGTACTCACACAAAACGATAGCAACTCGCAACCAACGCTTAGGGGTTGTCAATCCCTTCACTGGTCACTTATACGAGAGTGAGATCTGATAGAGATAATAAATAATATTTTGGTATTTTGATATAGATAGATGCAAAGTAAAAGTAAAAGGCAAAGTAAAACAAAGCAAGTAAATAAAGTGGACATAGATTGATATGATGAGAATAGACCCGGGGCCATAGGTTTCACTAGTGGCTTCTCTCAAGAGCATAAGTATTCTACGGTGGGTGAACAAATTATCGTTGAGCAATTGATGTAATTGAGCATAGTTATGAGTATATCTAGGAAATGATCATGTATATAGGCATCACGTCCAAAACAAGTAGATTGAAACGATTCGCATCTACTACTATTACTCCACTCATCGACTTCTATCCAAAGATGCATCTAGAGTATTAAGTAAAAACAGAGTAACGCTCGTAGCAAGATGACATGATGTAGAGGGATAAATTCATGCAATATGATAAAAACCCCATCTTGTTATCCTCGATGGCAACAATACAATACGCGTGCCTTGCAACTCTTTCTCACACTGAGTAAGGACACCGCAAGATTGAACCCAAAGCTAAGCACTTCTCCCATTGCAAGAACTACCAATCTAGTTGGCCAAACCAAAAAGATAATTCGAAGAGACTCGCAAAGATAACTCAATCATACATAAAAGAATTCAGAGAAGAATCAAATATTTTCCATAGATAATACTGGATCATAAACCCACAATTCATCGGTCTCAACGAACACATCACAAAAAGAAGATTACATCGAATAGATCTCCACGAGAGAGGGGGAGAACATTGTATTGAGATCCAAAAAGAGAGAAGAAGCCATCTAGCTAATAACTATGGACCCGAAGGTCTGAAGTAAACTACTCACACTTCATCGGAGGGCTATGGTGTTGATGTAGAAGCCCTCCGTGGTGGATGCCCTCCCAAGTGAGCTCCTAACAGGCCCCAAGATGGGATCTCATGGATCTGTATAAGGTTGCGGTGGAATTAGGTTTTTGGCTCCTGCTCGACTGCTCGGGGATACGAGGTATATATAGGAGGAAGGAGTACGTCGGTGGAGTTCGAGGGGCCCACGAGGTAGGGGGCGCGCCTGTGGGGCGCCCACCTCGTGACCGCCTGCACCGCTGGAGTAGGGTCCAAGTCTCCTGGATCAAGGTTTCATTCCGCTTGACCTGTTTGATATTCTGCTTTCTTGAAATCTTGAAAAAGGCAAAACAACAGTCTGGCTGGGCCTTCACGGTTAATAGGTTAGTCCCAAAAGTAATATAAAAGTGGAAAATAAAGACCAATATAGTCCAAAATAGTAGACAAAGTAGCATGGAGTAATCAAAAATTATAGATACGTTGGAGACGTATCACAAAGCATCCTGACGAACACCTAATTTATGTGGATGAAGTTTGTGGATCATTTAAGCTTGCAGGTGTAGCAGGTGATGTTATTAAGAATAAGGTCTTCCCTTTATCTTTGAAGGGAGATGCATCGACATGGTATAGGCTATGTGATGATACGGGATCATGGAACTACAAACGATTGAAATTGGAATTTCATCAGAAATTTTATCCTATGCATCTTGTTCATCGTGATCGCAATTATATATATAATTTTTGGCCTCGCGAAGGACAAAGCATCGCTCAAGCTTGGGGGAGGCTTAAATCAATGTTATATTCATGCCCCAATCATGAGCTCCCAAGAGAAATAATTATTCAAAGTTTTTATGCTCGGCTTTCTGATAACAATCGCACCATGCTCGATACTTCTTGTGCTGGCTCTTTTATGATGAAGACTATTGAATTCAAATGGGATTTATTGGATAGAATTAAATGCAACTCTGAAGATTGGGATCTCGACGAAGGTAAGGAGTCAGGTATGACACCTAAGTTTGATTGTGTTAAATATTTTATGGATACCGATGTTTTCCGTAAGTTTAGCACTAAATATGGACTTGACTCTGAGATAGTAGCTTCTTTCTGTGAATCTTTTGCTACTCATATTGATCTCCCTAAGGAGAAGTGGTTTAAATATCATCCTCCCATAGAAGTAAAAGTAGCTGCACCTATTAAAGTTGAAGAAAAGACTGTCACTTATAATGATCCTATTGTTCCTACTTCTTATGTTGAGAAACCACCTTTCCCTGTTAGAATAAAGGATCATGCTAAAGCTTCAACTGTGGTTCGTAAAAGCAATTTGGAACTTATAGACCTCCTGAGCAAATCAAAGTTGAACCTAATATTGCTATTGTTAAAGATCTCTTGTCTAATAATATTGATGGGCATGTTATTTATTTCTGTGAGGAAACTGCTAGAATTGCCAAACCTTGTGCTAAAGATAAACATAGACCGTGGTAGGTATGCCTGTTATTTCATAAAATAGAGATCATTGTTACCATGGCTTATGCGATATGGGTGCCAAAGTATAGTGCTATAACTTTTGACTTATATAAAGAAATTATGCATGATATTGCACCCGCTGAAATAGAAGGTATTGATGTTACAATTGAGCTTGCCAATAGAGATACTATTTCAGCAACTGGGATTGTTAGAGATGTTGAAGTCTTGTGTGGGAAAGTTAAATATCCTACTGATTTTCTTGTTATTGGTTCCCCACAAGATAGCTTTTGTCCCATTATATTTGGGTAGACCTTTCTTGAACACTGTTAATGCTAAGATAGACTGCGAAAAAGATGTTGCTACTATTGGTTTGGGTGATATGTCTCATGAGTTCAACTTTTCTAAATTTCGTAGACAACACCGTGAAGAGGAATTTCCTAGTAAGGATTAAATTATTGGTCTTGCTTCTATTGCCGCATTCTCCTAGTGATCCTTTAGAACAATATTTGCTAGACCATGAAAATGATACGTTTATGAATGAAAAAGGAAATAGATGAAGTATTCTTTAAATAGGAACCTATCTTGAAACAAAATTTGCCTGTTGAAATCCTAGGGATCCTCCTCCGCCCAAGGGTGATCTCGTGTTTGAGCTTAAACCATTGCCTGATACTCTTAAATATGCTTATCTTGATGAAAAGAAGATATATCATGTTATTATTAGTGCTAACCTTTTAGAGCATGAGGAAGAAAGATTATTGAAAACTTTGAAGAAGCACCGTGTTGCTATTGGATATACTCTTGATGATCTTAAGGGCATTAGTCCCACTCTATGTCAAAGATAAAATAAATTTGGAGGAAGATGCCAAACCAGTTCGTGATCATCAACGACGGCTGAATCCTAAGATGAAAGAAGTGGTAAGAAAATAAATACTAAAGCTCCTTGAGGCAGGTTTAATTTATCCCGTTGCCGATAGTTAGTGGGTAAGTCCTGTCCATTGTGTCCCTAAGAAGGGAGGTATTACCGTCGTTCCTAATGATAAAGATGAATTGATTCCGCAAAGAATTATTACAGGTTATAGGATGGTAATTGATTTCCGCAAATTAAATAAAGCTACTAAAAAGGATCATTACCCCTTAACTTTTATCGATCAAATACTAGAAAGATTATCTAAACATACACATTTTTGCTTTCTAGATGGTTATTCTGGTTTCTATCAAATACTTGTGTCAGCCAATGATCAATCAAAGACTACTTTTACTTGCCCTTTTGGTACTTTTGCTTATAGACGTATGCCTTTTGGTTTATGTAATGCACCTGTTACCTTTCAAAGATGCATGATAGCTATATTCTCTGACTTTTGATAAAAGATTTGTGAGGTTTTCATGGACGATTTCTCCGCTTATAGATCCTCTTTTGATGATTGCTTGAGCAACCTTGATCGAAGTTTTGCGTAGATGTGAAGAAACTAACCTTGTCTTGAATTGGGAAAAGTGCCACTTTATGGTTAATGAAGGTATTGTCGTGGGGCATAAAGTTTACGAAAGAGGTATTGAGGTTGATATAGCCATGGTTGATTATATTGAAAAGATGCCATGTCCCAAGGACATCTTAGTTATTAGATGTGTCCTTGGTCACGCCGATTTTATATGAGGTTCATTATGGACTTCTCAAAAATTTCTCGGCCTCGACTAATTTATTACAAAAAGATATACCATTTGTCTTTGATGATGATTGTGTAGAAGCATTTGAAATACTTAAGAAAGCATTGATCTCTCGCACGTATTGTTCAGCCACCTGATTGGAATTTACCCTTTGAAATGATGTGTGATGCTAGTGATTATGCTGTAGGTGCTGTTCTAGGGCAAAGAGTTGATAAGAAATTAAATGTTATTCAATATGCTAGTAAAACTCTAGATAATGCTCATAGAAATTATGCTACTACTGAAAAAGAATTCCTAGCAGTCGTATTTGCTTGTGATAAGTTCAGACCTTATATTGTTGATTCTAAAGTAACTATCCACACCGATCATGCCGCTATTAAATATCTTATGGAAAAGAAAGATGCTAAACCTAGACTTATTAGATGGGTTCTCTTGCTACAAGAATTTGACTTGCATATTATTGATAGAAAGGGAGCTGAGAACCCCAGAAAGGCATAAACTTGTCTAGGTTAGAAAATGTTCTTGATGACCCACTACCTATTGATGATAGCTTTCACGATGAGCAATTAAATGTCATAAATGCTTCTCAGACGCCTCCATGGTATGCCGATTATGCTAATTACATTGTTGCTAAATTTATACCACCTAGTTTCACATACCAGCAAAAGAAAAAGTTTTTCTATGATTTGAGACATTACTTTTGGGATGACCCACATCTTTATAAAGAAGGAGTAGATGGTGTTATTAGACGTTGTGTACCTGAGCATGAATAGGAATAGATCCTACGCAAGTGTCACTCCGAGGCTTATGGAGGACAATTAATACCGGAGACAGAATCGCATACATAAGGTATTGCAATCCGGTTTTTATTGGCCTACTCTCTTCAAGCATGCCCATAAGTTTGTTTTATCTTGTGATGAATGTCAAAGAATTGGTAATATTAGTAGATGTCAAGAAATGCCTATGAATTATGCACTTGTTATTGAACCATTTGATGTATGGGGCTTTGATTATATGGGACCTTTTCCTACCTCTAATGGTTACACACATATTTTAGTTGCTGTTGATTACGTTACTAAGTGGGTAGAAGCTATTCCAACTAGTAGTGCTGATCATAACACTTCTATTAAGATGCTTAAGGAAGTTATTTTTCCGAGGTTTGGAGTCCCTGGATATTTAATGACTGATGGTGGTTCACATTTTATTCATGGTGCTTTCCGTAAAATGCTTGCTAAGTATGATGTTAATCATAGAATTGCATCTCCTTATCACCCACAGTCTAGTGGTCAAGTAGAATTGAGTAATAGAGAACTCAAATTAATTTTGCAAAAGACTGCATTAATAGATCTAGAAAGAATTGGTCCAAGAAACTTGATGATGCATTATGGGCCTATAGAACTGCATACAAAAATCCTATGGGTATGTCTCCAGATAAAATGGTTTATGGAAAAGCATGTCACTTACCTCTCGAACTAGAACATAAGGCATATTGGGCTATTAAAGAGCTCAATTATGATTTCAAACTTGCCGTGAGAAGAGGTTATTTGATATTAGCTCACTTGATGAATGGAGAACCCAAGCTTATGAAAATGCCAAGTTGTTTAAAGAAAAAGTTAAACGATGGCATGACAAAAAGGATACAAAGCGTGAGTTTAATGTAGGTGATTATGTATTGCTATACAACTCTCGTTTAAGATTTTTTGCAGGAGAACTTCTCTCTAAATGGGAAGGCCCTTACGTTATCGAGGAGGTCTATCGTTCCGGTGCCATAAAATCAACTACTTCAAGGCACAAATCCAAGGTGGTGAACGGTCAAAGAATCAAATATTATATCTCGTAATCCCATAAATGTTGAAACCAATATTATTGAAACCGTAACTCCGGAGGAATACATAAGGGACACTTTCCTAATGTTTTAGACTCAAAAGGAATAGGTATGTGGTAATGCAGTAAAACCGACTCCAAAACAGTTCTCAAGGACATATTTCTCCGTTTTGTAATATTTAGAAAAATAGAAAAATAAGGAGCAGTCCGGGAAGGACACGGGGCCTCCACGAGGGTGGAGGGCGCGCCCTACCCTACTGGGCGCGCTCCCCTACCTCGTGGGCACCTCGTGTGCTCTCCGGATTCCGTTTTCTTGCACGATACGTATTTTGATCGGTAAAAAATCATTATATAATCTCCCGAAGGTTTTGACTCCCGTATCACGCAAATATCTCTGTTATTGTTTTGAGCTGTTCTCTGTCAGGATTGTCAAGGCCGAGCATCATGTCGTCCCCCTCCTCCAACAATGGTGACAACGATGCTTGGCTAATGAAGATAGAGCTGAAGAGGGAAGAAACCCATCGAGATCAACAAGGATGAAGGGATCAAGAAGGCCACAGAGGATCAAGCTCCGGCAGCAGGAGACATCCTTCAACTTGATCATAATCTTCTTACCCCAACTGAGATCGAAGCTTTCAAGATGATTGAGTTAGCTCGTATACAGAACAAGTATCTCACACGTGAAAATATTTTGTTGAAGGAGCATATCGTTGCACTCAAGGGCATTATCCGCAAGCTGGAGGACCTCTTACGCTCGATGTGCGACTATCCATCATCACCTCCACCTTCTTCACCAAAGAAAGGAGACATAATCACATGGGTATGGGCACTCCCCTTGGCAACTACCAAGCTTGGGGGAGATGCCCCGGTATCGTATCACCATCTCACTCCTATCTTTACCGTTTTTCTTAGTTCGATCCTATTAGTAGTATCTTGATCTAGTAGAATAAAGTTTATGGGATGATCTAGTTTTGAGTTTTGCTTTATGATCCCTCTATGTAATTGAGTCCATGAGCTATATAATAAAGATTGGTGTTGAGTCAAGGGCTTGATTATTTTGCCATGATTTTGAGTGAATAAAAGAAAGAGAAAAAGAATAAAAAGAAACAAAGAGATCATATTGATCTTGTTGAGAGTAATGACTTCACATAGAAAGAGTATGATGACTAAAAATTGTTGAGAGTTGACAAACATAGCTTTGGTCATCGCTGCAATTAATAGGAAGTAATAAAGAAAGAGAGGTTTCACATATAAATATACTATCATGGACATCTTTTATGATTGGGAGCACTCGTTAAAATATGACATGCTAAAGAGTTGATGTTGGACAAGGAAGACAACGTAATGGGTTTACATTTGAGATAAAGTATATTGTCATGGATCATCCAAAATGTTGAGCTTGCCTTTCCTCCTCATGCCAGCCAAATTCTTAGCACCAAGTAGAGATACTACTTGTGCTTCCAAAAACCCTTAAACCAGTTTTTCCATGAGAGTCCACTATATCTACCTATGGATTGAGTAAGATCCTTCAAGTAAGTTGTCATCGGTGCAAGCAATAAAAATTGCTCTCTAAATATGTATGATTGATTGGTGTGGAGGAAATAAGCTTTATACGATCTTGTGATGTGGAAGAAATAAAAGCGACGGACTGCATAATAAAGGTTCATATCACAAGTGGCAATATAAAATGACGTTCTTTTGCATTAAGATTTTGTGCATCCAACCCTGAAAGCACATGGCAACCTCTGCTTCCCTCTGCGAAGGGCATATCTTTTATTATTATCTTCTACCTTATGCAAGAGTCATGCTGATCTTCACCTTTCCTTTTTATACTTTATCCTTTGGCAAGCATGTGGTGTTGGAAAGATCCCTGATAGATATATCTAATTGGATGTAAGTCAGCATGAGTTATTATTGTTGACATTACCCTTGAGGTAAAAGGTTGGGAGGCGGAACTATAAGCCCCTATCTTTCTCTGCGTCTTGCTAAAACTCCGTAACCACAAGTATTGGCGTGAGTATTAGCAATTATGAAAGACTAAATGATAGTTGAGTATGTGGACTTGCTAGAAAGCTCTGACATAGACTCTTTCCGATGTTATGATAAATTGCAATTGCTTCAAGCACTAAGATTATAGTTTGTTAGTTCTCAATAAAGTTTCTGATTCATACTTTGCATTGTGAATAGATTATTACTTGAGCATAAGAAATCATATGACAATATCCATCTATGTTGCTGTTATGAGAATAATCATGATGCCCTCATGTCCGTATTTTATTTTATCAACACCTGTACTTTTAAACATGTGGACATATTTATCTTTATCGGCTTTCGCTTGAGGACAAGCGAGGTCTATGCTTGGGCGAGTTGATACGTCCATTTTGCGTCATGCTTTTATATTGATATTTATCGCATTATCGGCTATTATTACACGTTATGTCACAATACTTATGTCTATTCTCTCTTATTTTACAAGGTTTACATAAGGAGGGAGAATGTCAGTACTGGAATTCGGGTGGAAAAGGAGCAAATATTAGAGACCTATTTTGCACAACTCCAAAAGTCCCGAAACTCCCCAAATTGCATGTCCTCAAGGGGCCACCACCTGTCCACGAGGGTGGGGCGCGTCCTACCCCCTGTGGCGCCCCCTGCCTCGTGGCCCTGTCGGGATATACCCTGGTATGACTCCGCCGTGTATGACCTGCCGGACTTGGCGCTTCACCGATGAACCACCGTGAGACCTGGCGACTCACGGGTCTCAAGGCGGCTCACCGGGTCGACGACTCACGGATGACCCCGACAATTGGTCACATAGAAGACTAGGCCCAAGGCCCGAGGGCTTGGGCTCATATTATGGTGGGCCGGCTTAAGATGTAAGGCATGAGGAATATTTTCTTTTTATACGAGGAAGCAAGACCTGCACTTGTATCCGACTTGTAATAGAGAATAAGTTAGTTCTAATCCTAATAGGACTCTATATGTAAGCCGCCCCTTCAACTTATATAAGCGGGGCAGGTGGCTCCCCAAAGAGGGACAAGAAACAAGATCTAGGGCTAGATGTAAAGAGGAGAGCCTTACGGTGACTCCTCATGATCATAATGAGACCTAGCCACAAACAAAGATGTAGGGTTATTACCCAGGATGATGTTTCCCGGGGCCCCAAGCCGTCCTAAATCCTCATCTTATGTGTTGCATCTCTCGATTCCATCCAACCCCTCTCAAGCTACCACATAGATGCATTGGCCTCGCGACTAAGTCCTTACACTAGGACATCTACCGTGACAATTCCACGACAGTTGGCGCCCACCGTGGGGCCTGCGCACGGTGGTGATGAGTTCTTAGAGGGATCTCTTAAAAGATCGAGAAATTCGCGATCGGCCGGATCAGGAAGAACCGGCGTGAAATTACATCGACTACGAGTTCATCAATCAAATTGAAAGGTCAAAGAAATAACTTCGGTGGAAACCAAGGCCGACCTGAACAAGTTTTGAGTCCAAGGGGATCCGTCGAATCTGTAGAAGGTTAATTTTTCGCTGCTATAATTACCGGTCGCCGAGCCCGACAGGAATCAGACTGCAGACGCCATACGCCACGTCAGATCAATCTGCATCAACACGCGTGTATTAAGGACCCAGGACAAACCCTGAGGCAATATGATTACAGTGCTGCTCTGCGGCTACAGTTTGTGTAAAAAGATCCGCTGAGTATTTGAGTATTATCCACGTAAAAGCTCGGAGTTTGAGGAAGACTAATCTGTCCAACAAGCAAATAGTACTAGTACATGGAGTTCTTGGTACGTAGCATTGATTTTTCAATTACCAAAATAAGAAGAGGAAAGAAGACCACAACAGGGAAGAGGACACGGACGTAAGCCAATGAATCTAGCTACAACCCGGAAACGGACGTCTCCGCAAACTCGGGCTCCGCCGTTGACTCACCTCTGCCTCTACTGCAAGCTGCTGGTGGCGACACCAAGCTGGTCTTGGCCTGCGCCTCGCGGCTGCAAGCTGCCGCTGCCGTCCCGTTTTGCCTCGTCAGCCGAAGCTACACCAAGCCGGCCTCGCCTTCACCTCCAAGCTGCCTCGTTAAAATGCCGTGGCTGCTGGGCCAAGCTGGCCTCGCCTGGCTCCGCCTCAAGTCGCCATCACCGTCCGGCTTTGTGCCTGATTCAAGTCGCCATCGGCCTCGACACGCCTGGCCTTGACCTGCCAAATGCGTCAGTCGCCTCACGTCTTGATTGATTACGCTAAAAATAAATATATTATTGTATTACGCTGCAGCTGCAGTGCATCGCCATCGAGGAGATTTTCGCCGCAACCGGACGTCGATGCGCCGAGTTGCGGCCGGAGTCATACGCTTGGCAAGTAAATGACCTCCAAAAAATTGTATGTATTGGTTCTGCATACTACCCCAAAGGCACAAGTTCCCAGGGCAATTATTGCCTAAAAATTCATCTCACGTGAAGGACTAGGCTGGTTCACTATTTCCAATCGCCAAAGCTGATGTACGTGGACAATACATCTACACTACTGCCAAAATTATCATCAGTCTGAAGAAGGAAAATACAGCAAGGATGTCAGTGGACACATGGATCGAGGAAGTAACCAATCGATCTGAATATTTTTTCCGTAAAATGCCTGTGAAGGCACTGGTCAAAAGTGGGCTGCCCGTTGCCGTTGTTTTAACGCTATACGGACATAGGTACTGCAAATCAACTGCGACCCGGAGAAGGAGAACTCGCCGAGCCGGATGCCGTTTTGCCAGGATCTTCTGCTCTGCCTTCTCTGTCACTGCAGCGACCAGCACGGACATGTCACTTCTGCAGCTGCCGTGATCCGCCTGCCTGTCACAACCCGGCCTTCCGCTTCTGCATCACGAGCCGTCACCCTGCTGAGTAACCGTGGCCTCTCCTCGCCCCTGGGTGGGTCCGTCCCGCCGTCACCAAGTCCGAGGTATTGGTAAACCACCGCGCGCCGTTGCAAGCCGCCGCGCGCTTCAGCCGCTGCCTTCACTGTGGCCGCTATGACATTGCGCTGAGCCACCCCCGACCGGCGTTTATTCATGATCACCAAGATCCGTGAGTAAGCCGCCGCCCGCCTCAAGCAGCTTGCAGCTGCAACCACGAGCCTACCATAAAACTTCGCGACCGTCTTTGACCGCAGCCAGGCCATATTGAGTCGCCGGACAGTTTTTTCAAGCACAGAAGAGAGTGGCTGAATTACCGTTGCATGTATTGGAAATTATTCATGGAACGGCTCGGCTATCGTCTAAAACAACATCAGGTGATATCCATCTAAGATTATTTTATTAAGCGCATATTGTTTTTTGTCAAAAAACAATCACTTTGGTATGTACACTTTTATGTGCAGGACAATGATTCATCATAAAGATGGTGTAATGCCGTATCCATGGAGTGTGCGGTAGCATCATCATGCAACGGCATCTGCGATTGCTTACTGGTCAACAGGTGGGCACAAGCCGCCGCCCGTACGGCCCGGACTACTTCAACTTACGGACCGCCCTCTGGTAATTAACTCGTCTGCCCGGCCGCTTACAGTGTCGCGGTCGACTCATCTGTCCGAGCTGCTTCTAATATTGTGGTCATCTTTACCGACCGTCTCTCGCGGCCTGGTCTACATCAACACAACGGGCCGCACCCGTCTGCATGAGCTGTTTATTGAGTATGAGCAAGTCACTGCTTGGGAAGCCCGGTTTTCTTCCAACAAATTGGAGGCAAATTATCATATATTATCAGCCGCCGTCTGCACTGGATGGCTCAATGGGTAGGCGCACAAGTCGCCGCCACTACAGTTTAGTTAAACTTCAACAACCAGTTGGAAGGAACCATTGGCCGAAAGGTCACACACGGCTCATACGGGATCATTTATAACCCGCCGCAATACCTCAACCTTCTGCCGGATTCACATCGCGCTATCATCAACGCTGATTATATACACCTTCCGCCTCAATAAATATGGAGAATCTCAAGTCAACTCGTCGAGTCGCCTTGAGACTTTGGGCTACAATGGTATGACTCGGCAAAATTAGCCGGTTTCAATGAATTCAAGAACTCCGGGTCATTGAAGGGAAAAATAACCCGGGCTCGGAGATTACTGCAAGATCGATGAAAATTTAAAGGCCGTCAGAAGATTTCCGGCTCAAAATCCGGTTTAGGAGACATCTCTCTCCCACAAAGCATCAAGCTCTTAATATCCGGTTTAAAAACCGGTTCAAGGGAAATTTATCTACCACAAAGCTTTGAAGCTCTCAAATCCGGTTCAAAATCCGGCTCAAGGTAAATTTGTCCCTCACAAATTCTTGAAGCTTTCAAATCCGGTTTAAAGTTCCGGTTCAAAAAGAATTAATCTCTCGCAAGTTCGAGTTCTAAGAAAAATTAAAGGTTGACAAAAAGAACTTGCTGCCATGATGCGCGGTTCAAACTTGGGTATCCTGCCTTATGACTTATCTTATTATGGTCACTTGGGGGCTTCCTGCTCATCAAGCATAGCTATCAGTACCCTCTTGATCGGCGCAATGCCAAAACTTATATGGTCACTTGGGGCTTCTGTTCAAACATAGGTCGATTCGAACCAAAGAGAACATAGCTGTCGAAACCTTTTGATCGGCTGCACCGCCAAACTCACTAGGGGGCTTCTTGATCGTATCCGAATCATAGCTTAACCTCTTTTGGGTTCGGCGTGGATCAGATTCGAATCAACATCATTAAACAACTCTCAAGGTCATTTAGCTTCTGTTCAAACATAGGTCATATTCAACCAAAGAATACATAGCTGTCGGTACCCTCTTGATCGGCAACGCCAAAGCCATCGGGGCTATATGATCGTATTCAATCTTAGCTCAACCCCTTTGGAACGGTTTTCTAATCAGATATCTGAATCGAAGCCTTAAATTTTTAAGTCTTTTTGCAAACAATTTTGGGTTTGACTTGAGACCTTTTTGGATTATATCTCAAATGTATATAAGTGTTTTATGCTTAACCCGGCTTGACTTTTGACTATAAGTCGCCAAATTTTATGACAATCATCATCTATGTGGAAGCATTGGCTTCCAAGGATTGGGTTATCACCCTTACTGCACATGTCATGTAAACCGGCAAGACAAATTTAATATCACAAAGTGGTTATATGTGAGGTATTATGACTCCGCCTGCGACAAACCGCCAAGGGTTATTGTGATCTACTTGCGTGTAGGGTAAGACTACATTTGGGTGGTTACCCGCCCTGGCTCTTGACGTTAAATCTCCAGGGCATATGTTGTTTAAACTCTATGCAGGATTTGCAGAATTATGACTTATATAAATGCTTCAGTCCGAGCTCATCATTGAAATTGGTCTCTCAAAAGGGTTATCAATTATTGATTTTCTCAAGGGCTATAGGCCACCGGGTTACAAAAATTCGACTTACAATGAATGCGCATTAAGTCGCCATCGGCCAAGAGCCGCTGTGTATTTAAACTCCAGATTTACTTGTCAACCGATGAGGTATTCAAATCTTTCATAGCCAAACTGGCTGGATTTTCATCATGATATTGAATGATTGAGGTTTTCATACCGGATTATATTATTCAAATCTTGAATAGCCAACATGGCTGGATTTCTATTGTGATTATCAATAACCAGTGTTATGATTGAGGTTTTCAAAGTCGCTTTAAGCATAGCGGCTATTATTTTTATCAATGGATATGATTTATTCTACAATGGAAGGAATAGTCCCGAGTCGCTGCAGGCTTACGACCCGGCACTTGGGGGCTACATTATTCAGATTAGGATTATATCAAATATGCAAGTCCCATGTCACTGCCAGCATGCACCTTGGCACTTGGGGGCTAACGCAAAGTCATTTTTTTATCAACTTATTGAAGACCCGACTCATCACATTCTAAATGAGTTGGCCCTTGGGGGCTACCAATTGCTCCTGTCAAAAATTCAAGGTACACAAGCATTACTCCATTATATTGAACGGCCCACTATTTAGTTGGTGGAGTACAAAGCTCTTAGCCTTGTGGACGTGGGTTCAAGCCCCATGGTGGAGACTATATTATATGATGTTATTATCAATTATATACAAAGTCCCGCTCAAGATTATCTTACTAAGCCGGCCCTTGGAGGCTACACATTGCTGTTCAAATTTACATGGTTATATCTACAAAGTCCCTACTCATTATTGCATAATGACCAGGCCCTTGGGGGCTACACTGGTTGAAGTTTTCATGAGCATAAAGCAAATTACAAGTCCCAGGTTGC
Source organism: Aegilops bicornis (assembly GCA_021605145.1). Lineage (NCBI taxonomy): Eukaryota > Viridiplantae > Streptophyta > Magnoliopsida > Poales > Poaceae > Aegilops > Aegilops bicornis. The sequence goes on from JAHIAL010000017.1 coordinate 4,725,110, forward strand.
TGCAAGCATGACAACCCGTCACTTGGGGGCTACATGTGTGGAATATTCAGTTTATATGATTGAGATGAATAAACCGGATTTCTTCAAGGTTGCAACATTTATTGGAGCAAGTCTTAAACCATCACTTTGTTCTGCTCAAGACTTGGGGGGCTACAGGTAATATGGATATAAGGGAGAAAAATCTTCAAATTATCAGTTTTGAGCAAATCAGGAGGATCAATTACATAAACCGGTGTCAACAACAATTATGACCCGACATAATCTGTTTTATAATCCGGCAGTTTTTGGTAATGATAGACCGGCAAGTTTTACATCTTCAAGCCGGCTGAATATCAGATGAGTATTTGAAGACCAAAATTATTTAACCCGGCGCCTTGGAAGCCGACTCAAGTAGATTATTCTTCACAATATTTTTCTCGTGAGAGAAACGAACATCAAGAAATTGAGTATGAAGCTAGCTTATTTGACCCGGATTTTCTAGATAAAGGAAATGACAATTGGACTTAAGGATAATCAGGTCCCTGCCTCGTGTGAATATTTAACCCGAGCACAAGGAATTAAGGATGATCGTGTGCCAAGCGTACAAGAATTTTTAACCCGAACACAATCTGTCAAAGTTGTTCTTGTGTTTGTTTTACAGATTAGTTTAACATGGATAAATCCAAATTAAACTGGGGCTAATGTTGGGGATATACCTCAAGCAGTATGACCCGCCGGAAGTATGACCCTACGGACTTGGCGCTCACCGATGACCCTCCGTAGATCGGCGACTCATGAGTCTGGCGGCTCACCGGGTCGACGACTCACGGATGACCTTACAAAGGTCACATAGAAGACTAGGCCCAAGGCCCAAGAGTCGGCTCATATTATGGTGGGCCGCTTAAGATGTATAGGCATGAGGAATATTTTCTTTACGAGGAAGCAAGACCCGTACTTGTATCCGACTTGTAATAGAGAATAAGTTAGTTCTAATCCTAATAGGACTCTACATGTAAGCCGCCCCTTCAACTTATATAAGGAGGGGCAGGGCTCCCCAAAGAGGGACAAGAAACAAGATCTAGGGCTAGACAGAAAGAGGAGAGCCGGCTTACGGTGACTCCCTCATGATCATAATGAGACCTAGCCACAAACAGCATGTAGGGTTATTACCGGATGATGTTTCCCGGGGCCTGAAGCTGTCTAAATCCTTGTCTTATGTGTTGCATCTCTCGATTCCATCCAACCCCTCTCAAGCTACCACATAGATGCGTTGGCCTCGCGACTAAGTCCTTACACTAGGACATCTGCCGTGACAATTCCACGACACCCCCTGTTGGTCCTCCGGTGGCCATCTTCTGCTATATGAAGTCTTTCGTCCAGGAAATAATCATAAGCAATCTTTCGGGACGAGACTCCACCGCCACGAGGCGGAACCTTGGCAGAACCAATCTAGGGCTCCGGCAGAGCTGTTCTGCCGGGGACACTTCCCTCCGGGAGGGGGAAATCATCGCCATCGTCATCACCAACGCTCCTCTCATTGGGAGAGGGCAATCTCCATCGACATCTTCACCAGCACCATCTCCTCTCTAAACTCTAGTTCATCTCTTGTACCCAATTCTTGTCTCTAAGTCCGGGATTGGTACCTGTAGGTTGCTAGTAGTGTTGATTACTCCTTGTAGTTGATGCTAGTTGGTTTATTTGGTGGAAGATCATATGTTCAGATCCTTTATGCATACTAATACCCTCTGATTATGAACATGAGTATGCTTTTGTGAGTAGTTACGCTTGTTCCTCGGGACATGGGAGAAGTCTTGCTATTAGTAGTCATGTGAATTTGGTATTCGTTCGATATTTTGATGAGATGTATTTTGTCTATCCTCTAGTGGTGTTATGTGAATGTCGACTACATAACACTTCACCACTATTTGGGCCTAGAGGAAGGCATTGGGAAGTAATAAGTAGATGATGGGTTGCTAGAGTGATGTAAGCTTAAACCCTAGTTTATGCATTGCTTCGTAAGGGGCTGATTTGGATCCATATGTTTCATGCTATGGTTAGGTTTACCTTAATACTTTTTTGTAGTTGTGGATGCTTGCAATAGAGGTTAATCATAAGTGGGATGCTTGTTCAAGTAATAACAGCACCCAAGCAATCGTCCACCCACATATCAAATTATCAAAGTACCGAACGCGAATCATATGAACGTGATGAAAACTAGCTTGACGATAATTCCCGTGTGTCCTCGTGGAGCGCTTTTCTCTATATAAGAGTTTGTCCAGCTTGTCCTTTGCTACAAAAAGGATTGGCCCACCTTGCTGCAATTTATTTACTTTTGTTACTTGTTGCTCGTTACAAATTAGCCCATCACAAAACTATCTGTTACCTACAATTTCAGTGCTTGCAGAGAATACCTTGCTGAAAACCGCTTATCATTTCCTTCTACTCCTCGTTGGGTTCGACACTCTTACTTATTGGAAGGACTATCATAGATCCCCTATACTTGTGGGTCATCACTAGTCACTTCACGTCCTCCATATTCTTCTTCAGAGGAGGATGATCCTGTTGTGCAAAGACAAGAGGGCAACTAAATGCTAGCATCCCTGTTTGCTCGAAAAAAAGGAAAGGAAATATTTAAAACAACACAGATGAAGCACTTCTCAAGGACAATACCACTTTTCATGACAAAGATCTAAATAGCAAAGACAACACCAATAGAGATGACAAAGCTCATTCATATGGATGAAATCAAGGTGGTAGTACCAACCTTTGTCGAGGAGGTTTATTGTGTACAAGACATACAGATGAAGCACTTCTCCGAACCATCATTTGCTATCTACCGTGGTGGCCATGATTAATATATACTACTCTATTAGTTTAATGTTTCCAACATATTCTTGTGCAGTTCCACTAAATTTTATGGTATCTTCAAAGAAGATCCCTGTTTGCACAAGTAGAGATAATTACGTATTACATTAAGAGTGGCATCAAATCAATGGCAAAACAATTGCTCGTTCCAGCCATAGCAATAAATTAAGATGCAAAACTATATCATTACTTGTGTCATCATAGCCCAAAGGCTTCATTACAAAGGCCGGGAGTTGATTTTGTTTTTCTTCCGCTTGTTCTTCCCCTTCATCACTTGGTTCAATAATGCATAAGCTTCGCCTCAATGTAAGATTTGGCATGTCAATTAGGTTGCACAAGTATAGCACCAAACAATGACATTAATTTTCTGAAAGTGGCAAAATACAGGCCAACAGTTGTGAAATATCCTTATCTTACCTCAATGGGATATTACGGTGCACATACAGATTGGAAGTCTTGTCTCCATTTGTGCAAATTCACTAAAATCAAGCAACATTACCGTACAAGTACCACAACATATGAAAGCACACTGCAGAATCATGTGAAAGAAGGCTAGTACTAACCTCTCATGACGCGGAATTCAAAAAACTCACAAGAAGAAGATCCGAACCAAATTTGCTAACACGGATAGGAAGTAAGATCTCCTCTTGTGCAGTTCCACTAAGATCAAGCAATCTAGCATCGTTATCGTTGTGTCATTTTTGTTGAACTTCACAAAACACTCTTAAAACAAAAGTGTTTTGTGGTGTGCAACATAAGGTCAAAATGGCAACGTAGGTGAAAGTAGATAACCCTGCTATTACAGAGGTGCAAAGGAAACAACTAGTGGTCAATAACGGTGGATGACACGAAGCCAACAAAAAGAAGCATCTACCTTATCTAAATGGGAAAAGAAAGCAAGACAAGAGCATTTCTCAAACGGTGGCATTGATTAATATTAATAGAGAGATTATATTAACAATAAAATTTGTTAAACATGTAATTTGCTTTTAAGCGTGGCATTGCATCAATTTTCCAATGGGCATTATTAGAGGGTGTTTGTTTACGGTGACATTTTGGTGGAGGGATTAAAAAACTCCGTGTCATCTCCATCTAAACCAAACATGAGGGACTTTTAGGGACTAAAAGTGGGCATTTGGGACTAAAGAAAGAAGACCCCGAGGGAGAGTCTTTTGGGACTTTTTCCAACAAATATTGCTCGCCACGCATCACACCTTGTCTCTATTAGTTCATTACTAGGGTAACATGGTCTTTTAGCATGTCATTTAATAACCTCTAGTCCATGTTTAGTCCCTCGAACCAAGCAGGTAGGGACTAGGGAGTTTTTAACCAAACAGTGGCCTTAGATTAACAACAGCTAAAGAGTTGCAGACGACAAGGATGCAACGGCACCATGTGCATCTACCGATGTACCGGGTGATGCACATTCTATTGCAACAAAGAACAAAACAACCAAGGAGCATATTTGTGTTGGTCCCAGCTTTGTTATCTTTAGACACCTTTTCCCTATGTGAGCGTGAAAGAATCTAGTCCTGCTCAAACTCTATCGCTTTGTCCCCAAAAAACAAAAACAGATGTGCTGCATCAGATTTGTCATTGTTTTCCCTTTTCGACCAACGTAGGTGCTGGATATCCAGTCTGTACTAGTACTTTCCCCCTTCCTTCCTCTTTGAAACAAGTCCTAGATTTATGCTATACAACTTTCCCCACTACTTTCCCCCATTCCTTTCCTCTTTGAACCACGTCTTAGATTCATGTGATACAACTTTCCCCCTTCCTTTCCTTTTCGAACCACGTCCTAGATTCATGCTATACAACTTTTCCCACTACTTTCCCCATTCCTTTCCTCTTTGAACCGCGTCCTAGATTCATGGTATACAACTTTCCCCACTACTTTCCTGTTTGATCCAACACCTAGATTCAGTGCGAGAAGCGGAAAAAAGCCCACATGCAGCTAGAGCAATGCATGTGGAATAAGTAAATTATAACCTTAAGGTTCTTGGTGTGGTTCGGTGGGCACTGGAGGCCGTTTGGCCCACACTATGTACGGCCAAGCAAAGAAGAAGGGTCGGAGGCCCTCCCACACGCCGCTGGGTGAAAGTGAACAACAAGGCCGTAGTGGATTCCTCCCTTGCCGACGCCGACAATTAAGCCTCCTTCCCTTCCCGTGGACGGATCCCGCCGGCTCTTTCGACCAGCAAAGTGAGGGGAGAGAGAGGCCAATGAAGTCTTATTTAGATCTAGAGAGGGTGAGAGAGTGAAGAGAGCAACTACAAGCGCATCAAAGTGAGGGGAGAGAGAGAGAGGCCAATGAAGTCTTATTTAGATCTGGAGAGGTTGAGAGAGTGTGAAGAGAGCAACTACAAGCGCTGAGGCTCCAGCGTGTATATATATACTAGAGAGAGTGTGAAGAGTGCAAACCCTAGAAAACAAGCGCCGAGGCTGCAGCTTATACGTGATGAGGTGATTATACGGTCACTACGAGATCAGAGTAGCTCCGTGATCCATCCATTTTGACCACCAAAGAATCCTCCCGCACGAATTATGCTCAAGTGTAGTTATCGAACCCGAGACCTCAAGTTTGATGAGCGAGCAGGATAACCCGCTACAGAACCCTCCCGTTATGTTCAACGAGAGGAAAATAACCTTTTATACATTCCTGCATTCGTGTGACAAGCATGCGTGTTTCTTTTGTGTGGGAGTCATTGGGATTTAAATCATAATCGTGTCATGTGGCTTTGGTGGTAAGACTATCCACAAGTGGTGCGTAAATAATGCAGCCTTAGTCACCTTACCTCTCTCCACATAGTACATTGGGTCCCACCGGTCGGAGGGTGAAACAAACAAATTAATAAGAAAAATTAAAAGCGCCAAATGTGTATCTTACCTCACACATCTCGCCATCGCCGGAACACCGTCCAATTGATCCCTTTGTTCGCTCACGCATTATTTTAAGTGAATCCTTATTATAACATTCACACAATTTTGGGCACTTGTATTCGACCTAAATCAGTGTGCCACCAGTATCTCGTCATTTACACCCTCCGTCTAGGTGTAATAAGTCACGTTAGAAGGTGCACCCGGACCAAGGTGCAAGCAGATTGGAGGAGAAGGAGAAACTTGGCCGGTCATTCCTCCAATCAAAGCCCTGATTTCTGTCTCTAAACGCAATAATTAATCCAAACAACTAAGAGATGCCGTTTTAGCTACCATGCATGGCCACGTATTAACTCGCATGCAAGCTGACTTTGATTTCTTGACTGATCAACGCGTAGTTGCGCTCCATGCATTGGGTTTCCGGGGGAGATAACGTGGCAGAGTAAGGAGCGTTTGGTTACATTGCTTAGGCTGGTCATAGTGGTGAGTAACTTGGACTAGTAACATGCATATGTTACTAGTCTATGTTACTACTACGCGAAGTTTGCCGTCGGAAGCGAGCCGATCTGGCTCTCCTGAGCTAGCAAGGTTTTTCTAGCCCACCCAAGCTAGCTGGCCCACAAAAGCTTACACATTTGGTCAGCTCCAAACGCCTAACCTTGCACGGCTATGCTATAAGCTGTTCTTGCTAAGGATCCAAACGCTCGCTAAGTAACAACGCTCGCTAGCAAGGAGGCCAGGAGGGGATTGAGATGCGAAGTTAATGGACGACGCCTAAACATTTTGGGAATATTTGATTTCCGTAAGATGACTTAACACCTGGACGGAGGGAGTACTACTCCTCTGTCCAGATTTGATGGAATATCCGTCACCTCTTCTCTTCTTGTACGTACTCCATTTGTATCTCACTTTCTGTGGCTTCGCACTCGCACGATTTTCCTATTCTATGAACCTGTGTGTGCGTGTGCGTGCGTGTGTGTGTGTGTGTGTGTGTTTAGCAGCATGTGTGTGTTAAAGAGAGCGACATATCGACCTACTCCTACAGAGAGATGGTGTGTAGTATACGATTTTAGCCGCAAGATTGATTGCATCCTATCATTTCGGTGTCCGTAGGGACAAAGTGACAGCCGCCATGCCTACTCTCGACCAGCCGCCCACCCAAAGCCCTCCATCGCCCGCAGGTGCTTCCCCGCCTTGAAATCGGGCCAATACCGCTCCAAAGAATCGATGCCGCATTCATGCCCGGGCAGAGCGGACGTGACCTCTCACTGGAGCCTGCGTTGAAGGGAGAAGCGGATTCAAGAGTGATGGTTGCTTCGTCCGTCCAACTTACTGCTGGGTCTATGTGATTTGACGACGCATTGGTCATTATTACTAACGTGGTAGGACTGCTGGATGTCCCACACTTTCGGCGAAAGGAGGTACTACTAGATTACAATTTTCTCCATTCTTACGTCGGAGGAGTGCAAGAGCAGTGAAAACACGCAGTTCAAGGATTACATGGCCCACCTCACACTATCACCATATTTTCTCGGACAACGTGTGACACCTAACTCTTTACATAGTACTCCCTCCGTTTTAAATATAAGTCTTTGTAGAGATTCCACTAGGTGGACTACATACGGAATAAAATGAATGAATCTACACTTAAAATGCATCTATATACATCCGTATGTGGTTCATGGTGAAATCTCTACAAAGACTTATATTTAGGAACGAGGAAGTACTAGTATAGTACGACTTGTAATTTATCGGCCGAGATAGTACAATGCTATGAAGCTTCCAGCCTGCTACATGTATCTTATGCGTCCAAGGTTGCCTGTTGCAACATTTCATCAAATACAAAGGAGACTAACATGCATGCTATTGCATCTCAATGATTGACAAATCATAGTAAATATCGGTTTCTCAAAAAGATTATAGCAAATATGTACTCCCCCTGTTCCAAAATAAGTGTCTCAACTTTATGCAGGGGGTGTTTGTTTCGAGAGACTTTTTAGTGTAGGGACTAGAAAAGGTCCCTCTTAGAGACTTTTTAACCAAACAGGAGGGACTACTAGGGACTAAAACTTGCTTTTTGGGACTTAATGAAAAAGACTCTCAAGGAGAGTCTTTTTTGGGACTTTTCCAACAATGCCCCTCCATGCACCCATTGCCCCGCCGTCCCATGGTGTTGTTTGGTTGTTATTTTTCGTCAGAGCACTGGGGTAACATGGTCATTCAATAACCTCAAGGGAGGGACTAGGACTTTTAGTCCCTGAAAACAAACAGGGAGGGACGTTTTAAGGAGTAAGGACTTTTTAGTTGGGACTATAAAAAGTCCTAGGACTTATGAACCAAACAAGGCCTCAATATGGACTACATACGGAGCAAAATGAGTGAATCTACACTCTAAAATACGTCTATATACATCAGTATTTGGAGTATGTACTAGTAGTTCGTATTGAAATCTACTAAAGGACATATATATATTCCAAAAAATATGATAATCTCTCTAACCAAGGTAGTAGGGACGAGGAGTAAATGGAGGGAGTAGCAAAATTTTCTCCTCGTCCTTGAGCCATGTGGCCAAGTGGGCGGGGAGGCGGGCGTGGGCGCAAGATTACTACTAGTAAGCAAGCTTCACCTCATCCTGCGAGCCACCGCGCCCGTGGGCGGGGGAGACTGAGGGAGTCCTAGACTAAGGAGTCCTCGGGCGTCTGGCCTGTTGGACATGGGTCGGACTGATGGGCTGTAAAGATACGAAGACCGAAGACTCTACCTGTGTCCGGATGGGACTCTCTTTGGCGTAGAAGGCAAGCTTGGCGTCCATGATGTGAAGATTCCTTTCTCTCAGAATCACCTTATGTAATCCTAGATCCTCCGTGTCTATATAAACCGGAGGGCCAAGTCCTTAGACGGACGAACATAGTCATACAGGCTAGACGTTTAGGGTTTAGCCATTACGATCTCGTCGTAGATCAACTCTTGTAATACTCATATTCATCAAGATCAATCAAGCAGGAAGTAGGGTATTACCTCCATAGAGAGGGCCCGAACCTGGGTAAACATTGTGTCCCCCGCCTCCTATTACCATCGACCTTAGACACACAGTTCGGGGCCCCCTACCCGAGATCCACCGGTTTTGACACCGACGTTGGTGCTTTCATTGAGAGTTCCACTGTGCCGTCCCCAAAAGGTTTTCGATGGCTCCTCCGGTCATCAACAATGATGCCGTCCGAGGGGAGACCTTCCTCCCCGGACAGATCTTCGTGTTCGGCGGCTTCGCACTGTGGGCCAACTCGCTTGGCCATCCGGAGTGCCGATAGCTTCGCCCGCCATCGTGTCCGATTCGGGAGCTTGAACTACGTCGCGGACATCCGCGGAGACTTGATCTTCGACGGATTCGAGACCACGGCAGCCGCTCCCTATCCCTACGATGAACATGATTTAAATCTGTCCAGGAAATTGCACCTGTAACCGCTCCGGCCTTAGATCCAGAGCAGACCGCGCCATCCGAGGACGGGAGGATCAACCCCACCATGGAGGCCGCAGATTCTGCGGTGTTGGAGCCGCACACAGACTTAACCTCACATGATGTCTATGTCACCGGAACTTCGGACTCGTCTCCGGCTATAAGCTCCGAACCATGTGCGTCCGCGGACGCCGAGCTTGATCAGCTATCGATCTTCGAATTCAGCGCCGCAGATATCTTCCGGCACTCGCCTTTGGGCGATGTGTTAAACTCATTAAGAAATCTGTCCTTAGCAGGGGACTTGCAGCCGAACTATATCCGGTTCGAGCCGGAGGCTGATGACGGGGAATTTCACTTCCCACTCGCCACCCACTACATAGCCACTATCGAGGACTTTACCGACACGCCGACACGGGTTCAAGACATCGACGGTATGGATGATTTATGCGTAAGAAGAGCATGGCCAAAACCCGCCGCCATTTTGCGCCGACAACCACTTCATCGTGACGACGATACATGGTGGATACACCCAAGGAAAATAGCGGCGAGGACAAGGAGAACCCAACAAAGGATGACCCTCCTAAGACACAACTAAAGCGCTGGTTATCAGCGCCGCCATTTAAATCGCTACCGCAAAGCAAGGACGACAGCAACACCTAACAGAGACGATAATGCTCCGGATGGTGCCGAAGACACGTAAGACCCGACGAACAAACCGCCGAACAAGACAATCGAAGATGGGCAAGTCAGCCCTGATGAACATGCCATAGAAGAAGACTCGGAGGACGGCAGTTATCATCCGCCCTCCAAGGAGGAGGTAAGCCTCGGCAACGAAGACTTCATCATGCCTGAGGAACCCCTCGAGTAGGAGCGCTTTAAGCTTCAACTAATAGCCACTGCGAGGAGCCTGAAAAAGAAGCAGCAGCAGCTTCATGCTGATCAAGACCTGCTCAATGACAGATGGACCGATGTCCTAGTAGCCGAGGAATACGGCCTTAAACACCCAGCGAAAAGTTACCCGAAGCGCAAATTGCTACCTCAGTTTGATGACGAGGCGCTAGAGCCCGCACCAGCATCGCGCAATGCGGCCGACCGACCGCCACGTGGTCGAGATAAAACGGCAACTCGGGCTGAAAACCAGACTGTCCCACCTCGCCGTAAAGGCAGGGATAAGACAGCTCAGGGTTACACATATGACCTTCGCCAAGACCTGGACAGTAGAGCAGGAAATACAAGATCGATCTACGGATCGCGAGAGCGTGCCTCGACAAGCGAGGACGACTATCTATTCGGACATAACAAACCTAGTCACGCCCGGGCCGAAAGCCGCAGACGGACTCCATCGGAGCTACATCACGAGGCGGCCCGATATAGAGGCGCCGCACACCCTCTTTGCTTCACTGACGAAGTAATGGATCATGAATTCCCAGACGGGTTTAAACCCGTCAACAGCGAATCATATGATGGAACAACCGATCCCGCAGTATGGATTGAGGACTTTATTCTCCACATCCACATGGACCGCGGGATGACCTTTCACGCCATCAAATACCTCCTACTAAAACTCAAAGGGCCAGCTCGACACATCAAGCTAAATAGTCTGCTGAAAATTCTATTGGCAGCTGGGAGGACTTGGAAGAAGCTTTCTCGACAACTTCCAAGGTACATATGTCCGCCACCGATGTCAAGGACCTAAGTCACATAGTCCAACAGCACGGAGAGTCACCAGAAATTCTAGACTAGGTTCCTAACTAAAAGAACCAGATCATCGACCGTCCGGATGTCAAGCCCTAGCGGCCTTTAAACATATCATCCGCGTGACCAGATAATGGCTCGTCCGCCACCTCGCCAGGAAATGCCGAAGTCCATGGCAGCCCTCACGGCACTCATGACCCGCTTATGTGCTTTGGTGAGGATAGTTGGGCGGCCCGCAAAGAAAAACACAGCAAGCGAAATAGGCACCTCCGAGGGCAAAAATAGCAATGGCAAGCTCCGACGCAATGTGCACAAATGCCGGGCAATGGCGACAACACCGATGACACGACATACCAACGCCGATTCAAAGGGCTCCAAGTTCGCCACGGAAGAAGCCATATAAAAGAAATAGTCAGGACCATTCAGCTCGGACCGTGATACTCGACCGCCTGCGTGCGGATCCATGGCACCCCTGCATAAAACCAGCCAATCATACCAACAGAGATTGTGGGGTTTTTAAATAGGCCAGCAAGTTAAATGCCGAAAACAAAGAAAAGGGATCGCAAAGCGAGGACGATGACGAGGAGCCCCGGCAACTGAACACAGGGGGACAAAAGAAGTTTCCTCCTCAGGTCAAAATGGTGAACATGATATATGCTACAGACATCCCCAAAAGGGAGCGCAAGCGCTTCGGGCCAGACGCCTATGCGATAGAGCCGCCGCCTAAAAATTTAATGCATGGTCGCTATGCCCAATCACTTTTGATCGACGGATCATCCGACCAAGTATCCGGCTATGGCGGTTCAAGCCGCATTGGTCCTTGACCCAATAGTTGATTTGATTCCACCTGACGCAAGTTCTTATGGACAGCGGCAGCAGCCTGAACCTGCTCTATCAGGATACAGTGCGCAAAATGGGCATTAACCCATCACGGATCAAGCCCACAAGGACTACCTTTAAAGGAGTCATACCGGGCGTAGAGGCCCGCCAGAGTGGGCTCAATTACGCTTAGAGGTTGTCTTGGGATCTCGACAACTCCCCGGGTTAAGGATTAATCTTCGATATCGCCCCTTTTCGTAGCGGCTACCACACACTGCTCGGAAGAACCGCATTCGCTCGATTCAATGAGGTCCCACACTCTGCTTACCTCAAGCTTAAGATGCCCGGTCCATGAGGCAGCATAACAGTCAATGGAAACACGGAACGCCTCCCTCCAGACAGAAGAGCACACCGCTGCCTTAGCAAAGCAGTAAACGGAGCGGCCTTCTCAAGCAGAACCTTAATTCGGCTGCCAAGCCCCCGGATACCGTTAAGAGGGTCCGGACTATTCTGCAGCAGGACAGCTCGGCTCGTCAGGAGGTCAACTAGCAAATCGGCCTCCGTCCCAGTCCCGATCAAGTGGTGGCATTGGTACCGCGCGTACATAACTACGCACTCAAAACTCCATGGGGGAAACACGGAGGCATACCTACCCTGTGATCCACAATACGGCTTGGCCGCTCCCGGACACATTTACTTTCCTGTTTCCTTTTTTTCCTTTTCAGGTTCCTTTTCACAGGCCTCCTTTGATGGCTCGATCGCAGTTCCTTTCGAAGGACAAATACACTAAGACGGGCAAATGATGCGGACGAGAGGGAACTTCTAGGTGGTCTCTTTAACGACCACTCTACCTATTTTCAGGGCCCACACACAGCTCTCCCTTGGTGATGGCATGTTAAATAGCCTGTTGCTTATCGCACTATTCGTATCAATGCGCTTGGACGTATTAATCAAATTATAACGGAAATAGTTTGCGGCCCTACTTTCAGGGCCCCTGCCTATTGCATTTACCACTTTTATGTTTCCCCTTACTTTTAATAAACTTATCAAATAGCACCCGTACACTGCGGTACGTTTCAATTTGCCAGGGGCTTCATAGCGCCCCGCTCTACGGCACCAAAAGCCCGAACACTTTTTACGATACAGTTCAGCACCCTGAATTTAGCATTATATGCATTGGCTCCGAATCATGTCTTTGGTCAATAGTTGGGTTGCCCGGCTCCTTTACTTGCTACCTTACATTCCGCTACATCGGCTAAGGTAGTAAAGGGAGAACTACTGCGATTGTGCCCTAGTTTACCCAATAGAGCACCTCAGTGGAGAAAGCCAAAAACTGACTGTCATGATGCGGCGAGAGCCGGTCAGCTCTTCGGAGGTCTCAAATCATTGGAGATTTTTCCCCATTACGCGAGGGATCGGTACTTGCCCGATCAGGTGTCTACAACATCCTAGCTCATATACTAGGGGCTGCGCCTATATTTTTATTGTCAAACTCCTATGGCTAAGTGAGAGTGTTCAAGCCGTATAGTCTGATTGCCTGGTTCGTTGCGCTAAACACATCCTTCAAGGACCAAAAAATTTGATAAAGAGTGTTTAGATTCCATCCCGAACACCCCCGTACTACCTACGTAAAGGTGGCTTCGATTTAATCGGCCAACCCTTAGATTTTATAACACATGGCCGCACAGGAGGTAATTTTTTTTATAAAAACAAAAATTATATTACATAACAGCTTTGTTTCATCTTACAAGGCACGGACAACTTGAATATATTCATTCGAGGATAATGTCTTAGAACACCGTGTCGCTTTAAGGCGGGACCCTCCAGATCGCCTCCAAAATACCACTTTCGGGTGTGCGGTGCTCCTTGCCCTCAGGCGGCCCCTCGCCACAAGCTTACGCCCATCTTCGCCCACCACGCCTTGACTCGTGAGAAGGCCATCCGCGCTCCCTTGATGCAGACCGACCGCTTGATGACGTCCAGCCGAGGACAGGCATCCACTAGCCGCTTCACGAGGCCAAAGTAACTGCTGGGTATAGCTTCGGCTGGGCACAGCCGGATTATTAAATCCTTCATGGCCGCCTCGGCCAATTTGCAGGCAGCTCGACCAGCTGTTTTAGCTGATTGCTGAAGGGCACCGGATGTTCTGGCGCAAGATATTGCACCATAACAGCTTCTCCGTGGAGCTCCCTTCTTCGGCTGGGAAGAACTCCACAACATCGGACACACTACGTGGCAGATCAGCAAAAGCCCCTGGAGAACTCCGAATCCGGGTTAGTAAAATATACTTCCTCTTCACATATTTGCTTTGCATGCTAAAAGCCTTACCTGTCGCGATCTTCCTGGTCTCCTGGATCTCCTGGAGGGCGCCCTGGGCCTCATTCCGGGCCGTTTCTGTGCTTTGACAAGCCTTGGCGAGTTCGGTCTCTTGAGCCAACGCATCGCGCACTAAGGTCTCGCACTTCTTCACCGCATCTTGGAGCTCTTGTTGGACCTCGCTGACCCGGCCTTGAGCTTCTACGAGCAGCCCGCCTCCTTGACAAAGCTTCTCCTCGGCTTCGCCAGGCCTTTTTTCGGCCTCGACCTCACTGCCGCCTCCTACACACATCATGACACTCCTACAATATATATCATTTACTCTTTCCAATATATATAGCGGGTTATTACATACCTTGCTTTTTCTTGAGCTGCCTCCTCGCTGGCGAGCTCCTCCTCGGCCTGCTCAGTCTCCGCCTCACCCGTAGGACTTCGGCAGATGTGAGGTCACAAGCGCAGTGATGCCTCAGATATTCATTTCAGACATATTTAGTTAGTTTCTGATAATCCCCAAGTGCAAGGAATCATCGTAGCACTTTAAAAAGGTGGAAGTGATAAGTATGGAGTGTCGAACCCACAAGGAGCTAAAGGTAAGATCAATATTCTCTCAAGCCCTATCTGCCAATCGACATTTACTCACGTGCACCAGACGCTTACTTCCAACTAGAAACGTGAAATAAAACTACGTTGTGGGTATGAAGAGGATAACTTAGCATGATATCGGAGAGCTAAAACATAAAAGTAGGTGCTGTTATCATAAAGTTAGAATATATTACTAAATATTATAAATAGCGAGTGTGAAATAATGGTGGATCGGTGTGCGGAATTGTCCTAGGCAATTGTTAACAAGACCGGTAATCACTATTGCAGTTTCATATGAGGAAGAGGCATAAGCTAACATACTTTCTCTACTTGGATCATATGCACTTATGATTGGAACTCTAGCAAGCATCCCGCAACTACTAAAGATCATTAAGGTAAAACCCAACCATAGCATTAAAGCATCAAGTCCTCTTTATTCCCATAAGCAACAATCCCTCTTACTCGGGTTTGTGTTTCAGTCACTCACCAACCCACTATAAGCGAATCATGAACGTATTGCAACACCCTACCACGGGAATCCCTCACGCTTGCGCGACACGGAGGCACCATAGGACAACACCAAAATAAAACATACAACTCATACCAATCTAGATCATCAATCAACCCAAAGACAAAAGATATCTACTCAAAACATCATAGGATGGCAACACACCATTGGATCATAATATGTGGCATACAACACCATGTTCAAGTAGGGATTACGGGAGTGCGGGAGAGTGGACCGCGTAAAAGAGAGATGAGGATGGTGATGATGATGGTGATGTTGATGAAGACGATCACCGTGGGCAATGATTCCTCCCAATGGCACTCCCAGCCCATCAGAAGAGAGGAGGAGAGGTTCTCCCCCTTGTGCTTCCTCCGGGATACTCCTTGGCCTTCATGGTCCTTGGCCTTCATGGTGATGATGGCCCCTCCGGGATACTCCTCCATGGCCACCGGTGATGATGGCCCCCTCCGGCAGGGTGCCAGAGAGGGCCTAGATTGATTTCTCATGGCTACAGAGGCTTATGCGGCGGAACTCCCGATCTAATCTCCGCTCGAAGTTTTAGGGCACGAGTATATATGGGTGCAGGAGGTGCGTCGGTGGACTTCCGGCTGGCCACGAGGTGGGGGCGCCGCCCCACCCTCGTGGGCAGCTCGACTCCCCTTGTGAGCTTCTCGTACTCCATGGGCTTCTTCTCGTCCAAAAATAGTTTCCGTGGAGTTTCGTGTCTTTTGACTCCGTTTGATATTCCTTTTCTTCAAACACCGAAATAGGCTAAAAACAGCAATTTCGGCTGGGCCTCCGTTAATAGGTTAGTCCCAAAATAATATAAAAGTGGAAAATAAAGCCCAATATTGCCCGAAACCGTAGATAATATAGCATGGAGCGATCAAAATTATAGATACGTTGAGACGATAAGGCATCCCCAAGCTTAATTCCTACTAGCCCCTAGTAGGTAAATGATAAAAGATAATTTTGATGCGGAATGCTAGTAAGTGCTTAAGTTTGATCAATGATAATTCCAATCACTTTTTCTAGCATCATTACATATCATAACTATAGCTCATCTCATAAAACTTTTCATGATCAAGTAACAAGCAAGTCACAATGTCAAGTATGGTTCGTAAACTTCATTGAGAACTAACAAACTATAATCTCAGTCATTGAAGCAATTGCAATTTATCATAACATCGAAAGAGTCAAAATAGAGCTTTTCAGCAAGTCCACATACTCAACTATCATATAGTCATCTACAATTGCTAACACTCACGCAATACTTGTGGTTATGGAGTTTCAAATTTTACAATGAGAAAGATAGGGGCTTATTGTGTTGCCTCCAACGTATTCACCTTTAGGTGATGTTAACAATAATAGCCCATGCTAACTTACATCCAGTTGGATATATATATCATGATCTTTCAAACACGAAGAGCTTGCCAAAGGATAAAATGAAAATAGGAAAGGTGAAGATCACCGTGACTCTTGCATAAGGTGGAAGATAGTAATAAAAGATAAGCCCTTCGCAGAGGGAAGCAGAGGTTTCCATGCGCTTTTAAGGTTGGATGCACAAAATCTCAATGTGAAAGAACGTCACTTTATATTGCCCCTTGTGATATGAACCTTTATTATGCAGTCCGCCGCTTTTATTACTTCCACATCACAAGATCTTATAAAGCTTATTTCTCCCACACCAATCAATCATACATATTTAGAGCAATTTTTATGCTTTGCAATCGATGACAACTTACTTGAAGGATCTTACTCAATCCATAGGTAGATATGGTGGACTCTCATGGCAAAACTGGTTTAAGGATTTTGGAAGCACAAGTAGTATCTCTACTTGGTGCAAGGAATTTTGGCTAGCATGAGGGGAAAGGCAAGCTCAGCATGTTTGGAAGGTCAATGACAATATACTTTAACTGAGATGTCGGAAAACATAAACCATTACGTTGTCTTCCTTGTCCAACGTCAACTCTTTTAGCATGTCATACTTAACGAAAGTGCTTCACGATCATAAAAGATGTCCAAGATAATATATCTGTATGTGAACCCCTCTTTCCTTATTACTTCCTATTAATTGCAACGATGACCAAAACTACGTTTGCCAACTCTCAATAACTTTCATGCCTCATACTTTCTATGTGTGAAGTCATCACTAACCATGTTATAAGCATATGAAACATATAAAAATTCAGATTTATGACATTCAATTCATTCCCCATTTACTCATAGGATATACATGAAGCACATGAGTAAATGACAAACTACTCCAAAAGATATGAGTGAAGGACACCGAGTAGTCAAATAATTAACTAGCCATGGAGGGTCCTTTTTTCAATTCCATAATTCAGATCCAATGATTTTATTCAAACAGCAAGTAAGACAAAATAAAATGACATTGCAAGGATAGCACAACTCATGTGAAGAAGCAAAAACTTAGACTCAACCGATACTAACCGATAGTTGTTGAAGAAGAAAGGTGGGATGCCTAATCTGGGCATCCCCAAGCTTAGATGCTTGAGACTTCTTGGAATATTATATTGGGGTGCCTTGGGCATCCCCAAGCTTGAACTTTTATATCTCCTTAATTCCTCTCATATCATGGTTTCTCTTTTTGTCAAAAGCTTCATCCACACCAAACTCAACAAGAACTCGTGAGATAGGTTAGTATAAACCAATGCAAAACCTTATCATTTTCTTCTATAACAAAACACTAAAGTTATCATTCAACATTGCATACTAGATGTCTCTTCATATCTAATGCTCCTATCCTAAAATAGAATCATTAAACAAGCAAACATATGCAAACAATGCAACTATAACAGCAATCTGCCAAAACAGTATAGTCTGTAAAGAATGCAAGATTCATCATACTTCCCTAACTCCAAAAATTATGAGAAAAATACTACGCTGTAGAAGATTTATCAGAGCTCAACATGCAAAAAATTTCACCCTTATATCATTCTCTGACTTTTCTAGGGAATTTTTGCAACAGCGGTAAACTTTCTGTTTTCAAACAGCAACATGTATATTAGCAAAATAAGCATGGTAAAGGCTATCCTTGACATTTTTATTGAAACTAAAAATGCAAAACACTATTCTAAATAAAAGCAAGCAAATTCTAACAAAAGAAAATGACACTCCAAGCAAAACACATATCATGTGACGAATAAAAATATAGCTCCGAGTAAAGTATACCGATAGTTTTGAAGACGAAAGAGGGGATGTCTTCCGGGGCATCCCCAAGCTTAGGCGCTTGAGTCTTCCTTGAATATTACCTTGGGGTGCCTTGGGAATACCCAAGCTTAGGGTCTTTCCACTCCTTATTCTCCTCATATCGATATCTCACCCAAAACTTGAAAACTTCAATCACACAAAGCTTAGCCAAACTTCGTGAGATAGGTTAGTATGATAAAGAGCAAACCATTCACTTTGGTACTGACAAAGACAAGGTTCATAATCGTTTTCACACAATGCCTATTGTACCATATCATTTCTACAAATTATATTGAGAAATATAAACCATAGAAACTAGAAAACAAGCAGACTATGCAATGAAAACAGAATCTGTCAGAAACAGAACAGTCTGTAATGATCTGAACAATAACCATATTTCTGCTACTCCAAAAATTATGAAATAAATTGGTGGTCGTGAGGAATTTGTCTATTAATCTTCTTCAAAAATAATGAACTCAATATCACTCTTTTTTTTAAAATGACATCTATTCTCGTGAGCGCAAAGTTTCTGTTTTTTACAGCAAGATCACATTAGCTTTCACCCAAGTCTTTCCAAAAGTCTTACTTGGCACTTTATTGAAACAAAAGCTATAAAACATGATTACTACAGTATCTTAATCATGTAGACACACAAAAACAGTAAGGGTAATATTGGGTTGTCTCCCAACAAGCGCTTTTCTTTAATGCCTTTTAGCTAGGCATGATGATTCCAATGATGCTCACGTAAAAGGTAAAAATTGAAACATAAAGAGAGCATCATGAAGAATATGACTAGCACATTTAAATATAACCCACTTCCTGTGCCTAGGGATTTTTTGAGCACACGATTTATAAGAACAACAATCAACTAGCATAGGAAGGCAAAACAAGTATAACTTCAAAACTTTAAGCACTTAGAGAGGAAACTTGATATTATTGCAACTCCTACAAGCATGTATTCCTCCCTCATAATAATTTTCAGTAGCATCATGGGTAGCAAATTTGTTCTCATACTCAATTGGAACCTCTTCCGAAATAGTGGAATTATTACTAGCTAAAGTTGACACTCTTCCAAATCCACTTTCATAAATATCACACTAAGATTCAACATCCTCCAAAATAGTGGGATCACTAATTCCTAAAGTTGACACTCTTCCAAACCCACTTTAAATGATAGTATTATTCATACTCCAAAAGATATAAGTGAAGTTCATGGAGCATTCTACAACTAACCAATATCCAAGCTCAAAATGTATAAGTGAAGCACATGAAGCATTCTATAAAACCATACTCAAAAGATTTAAGTGAAGCACAAAGAGTAATTCTATAAGATCATACTTAAAAGATTTAAGTGAAGCACATGAAGTATTCTATAAATTGATGAAGGGACATCTCATGCTAGCATGGTGCTTAAAAGAAAAACAAAAACACAAAGGACACAAATCATGTGAACAAAACAAAAACTGAGGTATACCGATAATTGTTGAGGAAGAAAGATGGGATGCCAACCGTGGCATCCCCAAGCTTAGATGCTTGAGTATCCTTTGAAATATTTACTTGGGGTGCCTTGGGCCTCCCCAAGCTTGAACTCTTGCTTCTCTTTATTCTTCTCATATTGATAGCTCCTCGACCTTCAGACACTTCATCCACACAAAACTTTAACAAAAACTTGTGAGATCCGTTAGTGTAATAAAGCAAATCACTACCTTTAGGTACTGTAATGAACTCATTCTTTATTTATATTGGTGTTAAACCTACTGTATTCCAACTTCTCTATGGTTCATACCCCCCGATACTAGCCATAGATTCATCGAAATAAGCAAACAACACACGCAAAACAGAATCTGTTAAAAACAGAACAGTCTGAAGTAATATGGAAGTTTGGTAAACTTATGTAACTCCTAAAATTATGAACTAAATTTTAAAATTTGAAAAATTTGTACAGAAGTAATGTGCAAAAAGTTTCAGACCCATTTGACCTTCCAGTAAAAAATGTAAATTCACGCACTACAGCCAAAGTTTCTGTTTTTGTTCTGCACATAGTAAACAAGCAATCTAATCATCCTAAAAC
Organism: Aegilops bicornis; assembly: GCA_021605145.1. Classification (NCBI taxonomy): domain Eukaryota; kingdom Viridiplantae; phylum Streptophyta; class Magnoliopsida; order Poales; family Poaceae; genus Aegilops; species Aegilops bicornis. Next base: position 4,745,489 of record JAHIAL010000017.1, read on the forward strand.
CAAAGCTTGGCACATTATTTTTATAATACAATGAATATATACAAGGGGATAATTATTTACAGAGAAACTTCCGTTAAAAATTGTACATTGTTTCCGTGAGCATGAACACAAGTGCTCAAGGTCGACCCTCACTTCTTCAATGCATAACTTTCCAATCGCTTCTCTTTTCGAAAAAAAATTTAGGCATGAAAGGCAAGTAATTTTTTTTGTATTTTCATTCTTTTAATTTTTTTATGTTTCACCCACAACTAAACAGAAACAAAAAGGAAAAAAAAATCTACTTAGTGAAGAAAGCAAACAAGCACACACGAGAATATCAACCCCACGCTATTGCTCCCAAGAACGGCGCTTAAAAAGAATTTGATAATCCCCAAGTGCAAGGAATCATCGTAGCACTTTCCAAAGGTGGAAGTGATAAGTATGGAGTGTCGAACCCACAAGGAGCTAAAGGTAAGATCAATATTCTCTCAAGCCCTATCTCCCACTAATACGACTTCACGCACCTGGACGCTTACTTCCAACTAGAAACGGAAATAAAACTACGTTGTGGGTATGAAGAGGATAACTTTGCATGATATCGAGAGCTAAAACATAAAAAGTAGGTGCTGTTATCATAAATTTAGAATATATTACTAAATATTATAAATAGCGAGTGTGGAATAATGGTGGACCGGTGTGCGGAATTGTCCTAGGCAATTGTTAACAAGACCGGTAATCACTATTGCAGTTTCATATGAGGGAGAGGCATAAGCTAACATACTTTCTCTACTTGGATCATGTGCACTTATGATTGGAACTCTAGCAAGCATCCACAACTACTAAATATCATTAAGGTAAAACCGAACCATAGCATTAAAGCATCCAGTCCTCTTTATTCCCATACGCAACAATCCCTCTTACTCGGGTTTGTGTTTCAGTCACTCACCAACCCACTATAAGCGAATCATGAACGTATTGCGACACCCTACCGCGGGAATCCCTCACGCTTGTGCGACACGGAGGGCACCATAGGACAGCACCAAAATAAAACATACAATTCATACCAATCTAGATCATCAATCAACCCAAAGACAAAAGATATCTACTCAAAACATCATAGGATGGCAACACATCATTGGATCATAACATGTGGCATAAAGCACCATGTTCAAGTAGGGATTACAGGGGGGTGCTGGAGAGTGGACCGCATAAAAAGAGATGAGGATGGTGATGATGATGGTGATGTTGATGAAGACGATCACCGTGGCGATGATTCCTCACCCGATGGCACTCCCAAGGCCACCCGGAGAGAGGAGGAGAGGTTCTCCCCTTGTGCTTCCTCCTCCATGGCCTCCACCCTCCGGGTCCTTGGCCTTCATGGTGATGATGGCCCCTCCTGGATACTCCTCCATGGCCACTGGTGATGATGGCCCCTCCCAGCAGAGTGCCGAGAGGGCCTAGATTGATTTCTCGTGGCTACAAGAGGCTTGGAGGCGGAACTTCCGATCTAATCTCCGCGTTGGAAGTTTTAGGGTATGAGAGTATATATGGGTGCAGGAGTGCGTCGGTGGACTTCGGGCTGGCCACGAGGTAGGGGGCGCGCCCAGGGGTGGGCGCGCCCCACCTCAGGCAGCCCGACTCCCCGTGAGCTTCGGTACTACATGGGCTTCTTCCTCGTCCAAAAATAGGTTCCGTGGAGTTTGGTCTTTTGGACTCCGTTGATATTCCTTTTCTTGGAAACACTTGAAATAGGCTAAAACAGCACTGCAGGCTAGGGCCTCGTGTTAATAGGTTAGTCCCAAAAATAATATTAAAGTGGAAAATAAAGCCCAATATTGCCCGAAACAGTAGATAATATAGCATGGAGCAATAAAAAATTATAGATACGTTGGAGATGTATCAGTTTCCTACAATAATGGGTTGATCCTCTGTCCGGCCTTTCTTTCCGAATACCGGACAGTGTCTCAGGGGCTACTGTCTATATCGGGATCTTCTCTTTTTGCATCGCTTACCTCAAAACCTATCGCCAGGTTGTCATGTGCTTGATTAGTCCGCTTCTTGGCGGACCGAACCCTTTCAATTACCGCTCCCATAAGGACATGGTGCTCATCCACAATGGAAGCGCTTCATAGCGCTTCCAAAGTGAGTATCCGCCCGGTTGGATAGGGGTCAACGGTGGAATGGGCATACCCCCCTCTTTCAAGGAGGTTGCTGCACCGGATTCCGGAGCCGTATTGGTCTTCTAATCGTATTCTGGCTAGAGACCAAAACTGAATATTTATATCACCTGTCTCCATGGGGATTTGCTCTCCCTGGTGTCCGGCGACGGACGTTTTGCCTTCCGGCGCCTCCCGCTGGCCTGGGAAGGTCCGTCGGGACAGCATCTCGGCGTCACCCTTGGCCTGGGGAGAATAAGCGGCGGGCGGCGACTGGTCAGCCATCGCCCTCGAGTCCAGCGAACCCCTTGATGAGGATTGCTAGGAACTGTCATGGGCCGGACTGCAATGGCATGATTAACCATATCAATACAATAAAAAGGAGCGGCCAGATATATGGACATATACGGGTTTTGACACTTACAATGCAGCCGGGGGCTTGGGTCGCGAGCGTCGCTCCGGACTGCTGTTGACATCCCACGCGGAGTTATCCGCAAGGGAGCCCTTCCCCTTCTTGGACATCTTCGCCTCCAGGTTCGTGGAGGCCACCCTCTTCCACTTTCCCTCAGTAGGGGAAGGGTTGTTCTCCTCCTCCTTGTCGTCGTCGTCCTCAGCGGCGGAGGAAAGGGTCTCTTCGTCTTTGGACGTCACGTCCAAAGCACCCCTGCGACGGGCCACCTCACGGCTCCTTTGGCCTTCTTCTTGGCCTTCTTTCTCCATGGCCGATAAGGAGCGGAACCAAAGATCTTCGCCAGGAGCGGGATGACAGGCTCTTCGGGCAGCGGGGCCGAACACTGGATCCGCTCCGCTCTCTCCGTCCACACCTGAAATAATATGGTAAAGATTAAACACCCTCCTTGGGCAAGCAAGTAGAGGGTACGCCTGGGGAAATAAAGAACTTACCGCATTAGTGGGATGGGTATGATCATGGCCACGGTCCGAATCAATGACCGGCGGCCTCTCGTTGCCCTCGAAGAGCAACTTCCAGGCACCTTCATGCGTAGTTCCGAAGAGCCTCTCCAGGGTCTGGTGCTTCTTTGGATCGAATTCCCACAAGGGGAAGCTTCAGCTTTGGCAGGGGAGGATCAGGCGGACCAGCATCACCTGGATCACGTTGACGAGCTTGATGTGTTTATCCACCATGCTCTGAATGCGCGTTTGCAGTGCTATCAGCTTGTCCGGCAAAGACCAGTTGGGGCCCTTCTCCATCGAGGAGGTAAGCCGCATTGGGGCTCCGGCCTTGAATCCGAGTCATTTGCCCAAAGTGGTGCGCCGTGGCTCTATGATGTAGAACCAATGCTTCTACCACTCCTTGACAGTCTCCACAAAAGTGCCCGTGGGCCAAGTAACGCTGGGCATCTTGCTCACCATGGCGCCTCCGCACTCTGCGTGCTGTCCATCCACCACCTTCGGCTTCACATTGAAGATCTTAAGCCATAGTCCGAAGTGGGGCTGGATGCAGAGGAAAGCCTCACACACGACAATGAATGCCGAGATGTTGAGGAAAGAGTTCGGGGCCAGATCATGGAAATCTAGCCCGTAATAGGACATTAGCCCACGGACGAAAGGGTGGAGTGGAAACCCTAACCCGCGGACGAAGTGCAGGAGGAAGACCACCCTGCCAAGAGGGCTTCGGGGTGGGATGATTTGCCTTATAGGTAGCCCGGGCGGTGATTCCTTTCGCCAGATACCCGGCCGCCCGGTTGGGTGATGTCCTTCTCCGTGACGGAGGAGACCATCCACTTGCCTTGGCCTCCGGATCCGGACATGATTGACCGCTTCCTTGAGGAGGAGAAGATGGAGCTTGGTAGCTGGAGCTCGAGAATGGAAGGACAGGGAGGAGAGAAGGCATGGGTGAAGAAAGGGAATCCTTATCTCTTTATAAAGGCGGTGGATATTGAACGCCTCCCCACTCGCCTCTGAACTCACCTGTTCCCAAGGGCTGTGTAAACGGCACGGTTGGATTACCCACGCCCGTATTGATGAGAATCCCGCAATAAGGGGACACGATCTCTGCTTTGACAAGACGTGTCAATGGAAACCGCATCTCAAAACGCGGAACGGTAGACGAAAACGGTTCGAAACAATGACCGGGCAGGCGTGATGTCGTCTTGCGAAAAGTTGTCAGCGGATGGGACTCGCGAACTATTATACTCTCTACAGTGCAGGTAATGCGGTACTTGTGTGCATGATCTGGACACATTCGCTGCGTCCGAAGACTATCTTGGAGTGTTCGGGAAGGAGAACCCGCCTTGCAATGCCGAAGACAATCTGCACGCCGTACACCTCGTCATTGAAAGCCTGGTTCAGGGGTCCTCGGGCGTCCAGCCTGTTAGACATGGGCCGGACTGATGGGCTGTAAAGATACGAAGACCGAAGACTCTACCTGTGTCCAGATGGGACTCTCTTTGGCGTAGAAGGTAAGCTTGGCGTCCATGATGTGAAGATTCCTTTCTCTATAACCGACCTTATGTAACCCTAGATCCCTCCGGTGTCTATATAAACCGGAGGGCCAAGTGCTTAGACGGACGAACATAGTCATACAGGCTAGACTTTTAGGGTTTAGCCATTACGATCTCGTGGTAGATCAACTCTTGTAATACTCATATTCATAAAGATCAATCAAGCAAGAAGTAGGGTATTACCTCCATAGAGAGGGCCCAACACAGGTAAACATTGTGTCCCCCACGCCTCTGTTACCATCGACCTTGGATGCAGGTTCGGGACCCCGTACCCGAGATCCGCCGGTTTTGACACCGACAGAGACGGCGTACTAAGCAAGCTTCTCCTCGTTCTGCGAGTTGACGGGACACATCTAAAGATCTCCTGTGATAGAGCCTTGCCTCTAAGGTAGGCCCCACATGGTTTGCCTCTTTTTTAACATAACGCGTCAAGTCGCAATTTGTTTGTTCACCCGTGGTAGACGATCCTCCCTCCATCAAGTGGACAACTAGTACGTGCCAATTACCACGTGGGCTGCGTTTTAAATGCAGAAAATGAGCTCCATCGTGTACCCTCGCAGATTGTGGTTGGGAAAGAGATGGGAGTACGCGTGCAGCATGCACCTCTTCTCTTCGGTGCACGTCCCCCACCTCACGTGGGTGTGTGTGAGAGAGATACAAACCTAGACAAATGGATTGTGCGTTCGTGAGTGTTTTTTGTTTTTTGGGGGGTTGATTTCGTGAATGTATTTGTGGGAATATGTCGATGACATCTCAAACAAAATTTTGCATGCAATGTGTGTGAAATGGAGGCCTATCCATATCATATATAGAGGGCAGGCGATCCACGAGAAGAGAGGGAGGGGTCATAGATATCGATAGAGTCAAGAGAGGATCAAGTGGGTGGGTGCGAGATCGATGAAGAGAGCCATCAAAATTGTGTGTGTGTGCAAGTCAAAGATATATGGCGATCGACCTACTGTAACGCCGGGAGGGCATAGGTCAAGTTTGTGTGTGGCGGGGAGACATGACTAGAGCGCCTCGATGTATCCAGTGTGTGTGTGTGGGAGGGGGTGGGGGAGGGTGGCAGAGGCCTAACTATAGGGGTAGAACGACTCGCATATGTGTTGAGAAGGAGAGACCCAGCTATGTCTTGAGGGAGATCGGTCGACATCCATACATAACTGAAGGATGGGAAATAGGATGGGATAGAGAGAGAGAGAGGAGAGAGAGAGGAAGGGAGAGGGGAGGAGTGCTGGATGGGTGATGGAGTTGCTTCTCGAAGATGGTGGGAGAGGCCTACTAGACAAACTGAGGGTGGAACTGCAATATTATCAATAAGAGTGGGGATGTGTTTACGTATGTGTGCACATGCGTGATAGATCTGTCGGGACACATCCATGGATGATGAAGGGAACCATGTGTTTGGTAAAGCAAACCACTAACTAGGGTTTCCAGAGATCAATTGTTGTTTGTCGGAGGAAGGGAGAGACATAACTAATGAGGTAGATCGATCGACGCGTGGGAAAAAAACGAGTTATAAGGACCTAGCTAGCTATATGTATAGCGGGAGATCGGTCATTGTACGTCCATTTGTTAGAGGCAAATAAGCCCGGCGAGACGGATAGACAGAGAGAATGGAGCTAGGAGGTGGTGCGAGAGGCCCAGCTACTAGCTAGATAGGGGGAGGAGTGTGCGGTTGTGAGATCGATGAAAAGAGGGGCGAGAGTTTACACGTGTGTGGGACCGTATGAGAGACACGAGGCAAGGACACATAAAGGAGGAGATTGAAGGTGCGTGTGTATGTTGTAGGCAGACATCGCTGGAGAGGTTTATCGATCGGTGTGTGTCGGAAAGGAGTTGTGGAGACTGTGGGAGAATGACCTAAAGAAAAAAAATGAATGCTCGCGATGGATAGAATGCAAAGGGAGGGGGAGGGCGAGGAGGGCGTGTGCATGCACGAGAGAAAGTTAGTGGTAGCTACAAAGGTTAGAGGATTGTGTGGGTGTAAGAGACTAACAAAGATCATAATTTGATATGAAAGTGGATTCATATATTTGAATAGGAGATCATAGTGTTTTAAATATATGCATGCATGAATATAGCGGTGATACGTGTGTTGTGGTTTTGCACATGTTATACCATAATGTGATAATGCATGACTTTGCAACTCACAGCGAAATGTCGAACAATCTAAACCATACGATACATCGAACAATCTCACATTTTATTTGAATTTGTGATAATGTGCGGCGTTTGCAGCTTACAACTAACTATCGAACAATCTAAACAATACTATATATTGAACATTCTCACATTTCATTTGAATTTGTGGTAATGTGTGGTGTTTGCAACTCACATCTCAATACTTGTAGGCGTAGGGGGGGGGGCACCATACATAATGTGATAAACACATTATACATATGTGTAGCGACTGCACCTCAAATACCGATCTCGATCTACGTGCTCGTGTGTCATCCACTGGATCAAGAATCTTGACACCACACAATACTTGAAGGATTTATAACAGTAGTAGCAATCACACACTTATTACATCGAATGTCTCAAGAGAGAGCTTATTACAATAAAAATGTCTTAAGGCCATCTAAAACGATAACAGTGAAGGCTTGGAAGATAAGCGAGTCCATCAACTCCAACGGGCATCACCGAAAGTATAGAACCACGACCTAAAGGCACCTTTACTCGTCGTTCGAAAAGTCCGCAACATGAAGCGTTGCATTTCGAAACTGGTCAACACATGGAATATGCTGGCAATGTAACACATAGAGAGTAATGAAAGAATAAGCTATACTACATGCATATATGGCTGGTGGAAAGCTCTATGGTTACAGTTTTGCGCAAAGCCAATTTTCCCTACTACAAAGGAATAAATTGTTTTTAACTATCATGGTGGTTGTTAAACATTGAGAATGGTTGACAGCATCCTCAATCCCAATTAAGCATCATCATTAAAACCCAACAAAATTAATTAAAGTAACATGTTGAGATTCACATGAAAATCCAAGTACTAGATACTCAAAACGTCCATAACCGGGGACACGGCTAACCATGATTAGTTTGTACACTCTGCAGAGGTTTGCGCACTTTTCCCCACAAGACTCGATCGCCTCCGTTGATTTCTCTCTTTTCTGTGGTGTTTGAGAAAGCGGATGACCGAGACACAGCCTTCGTAAGCGCTAGCACCTTACGATGGGTAGACCATACCAACCTACATCCCCTACATCAGCTAGTCTACCACTGTAAGAGTTCGCACGACTTAGTCAACTATGGTAGAGCCCATAGTAGCTTGTGGCTGCACACGGAAGTTTCTAGTATGAATAGTCTCATGATCCCTTTGAGCCCGGTGGCGGTCCAAAAGAAGCAGGCAATCCTGGAATAACCAGGTACCTCAATCCACCCGGATGTGTGTGTTTAAGTTGCCACCTTAAGTAAACCATTAATTAAAATCTCACATCATCATGGATACACTCACCCAATCCACGTCTACTAGCATAGCATGGCATAATAAGCAAACGAGAAGTGACTCCCAAGGGTTTGATAATAAAGCGGTAATAGGTACTACCTCATCTACTTCCCAAAACCCACAATTTAATTAGATCCTAATCATGCAATGTTTGAGGATTGATCTAATGCAATAAAAAAGCTGGGTAGTAAGAGGTATGATCAAAGTGTTACTTGCCTTTGCGATGATCCGCGAAACCTAGAGATTCGGTAACAAAAGCGGCGCACTCCGGGTACTCTATCGCAACCTAACAAACAAGCATACAATAAGTACTCATCTAATGCACAGGTAAAACTCAAATAAGAGATCTAACCGGAAAGTTCAAATTTAAGAACTCGTTTGCAAAAAGAATCAAATCAAGCGAGCGAAAGTCAAGCGGCGAAAGAAAACAACTTCGTTTTACTAATCTGGACTTAAGTCAAATTTTACACAAGCAAAACTTGTTTAAGTTGGTTAAACGGAAAGAGGGTTTCGACGAAACTCCAGACGCTTGAATCGCCTGATTCCGATAAACGAGCGAAAAGTTATACTAAAACAAAAATCGGATCAGAAATTGCAATCAGAAATAATCACGGAAAAATCCGAGAAAAAGGAAAATGACGAACAGATTAACGAACGAACTTTTGTTAACTGGGTCTAAATGATGAACACGTTCGTTAAAACGAACGAACGAGCGAACGCTCGCTATTTAACCGAACCGAAAAATAAACCGATCTAAAAAAACGAAACTAAAAAAAAACGGCTATAAAAAAAACCGGCGGTTTTCTAAAGAAAACTGCCGGCGACATAACTACTCTGGCGGCGGTCCGGGCGAGGCGGCGGGACCCGGCTGAGGCGAATCCGTGGGTCCCATGACGGCCATGGGTCAAGGCGCGGGCGGGCGGCCCAGGCGGCGGGCTAGGGTTAGGGTTTGAAGGCGGCTGGCTGAGGCGGCTCGGGGTGGCGCTATTTAAAGCCCCGCCGAGGAGTCTGGCCGGAACTGCCCATAAAGCGGTTCGCGTTTTTTAAATAGTTCTGTATGAGAAAAACAAACGAAAGAAATACTAAGCGGACTCAAAATCCCGAAATAAATTTTTCCCGGCTTCTAAAAATCAGGACAAAGTGAACATTTATTTGGGGCTAAATGCAATTTGAAAAACGCACATTTTTCCTAAATTCAAATAAAATAACGAAAAACTCCGAAATAAAATCTTATTTGATTTTATTATTAAATCCTCAATATTTCTTTATTTTGGGAAAGTCATTTTATTCCCTCTCTCATATTTTTTTGTAATAGAAATAACTGAAGATAAAATAATTAAAATCAAATGATCCTATTCTCAAAATTTGAGAAAACTCAAATATGAAAATAACGAAATCCCCAACTCTCTCCGTGGGTCCTTGAGTTGCGTAGAATTTCTAGGATCAAAACCAAGAGCAAACAAAATATGATATGCAAGGATGATCTAGTGTATAACATTCCAAATTGAAAATTTGGGATGTTACAATATGAGACATGGTTTAGATTATGAAGATCTAGCTAGAGCTTGAAATGTACTATGATCTGAAATCAACATAAAGTGGATTCAAAAAATCGAGTTCGAGTTCATATAGTACACATAGTTCATATGTAACTCGAGACTAATCATGTGGTGTCCTGTGAAGATAATACACAAATGATGGTTTAACTTGACAATAATGATGAGTGTAGATCTTATTAAAACAGAGAAACTAATTCAAATGCTTTGACTTCACAACAATCATTCTTTGAGATCTTATTCAAATAGAGAAACGAATTCAAATTTAGTTCATATTAAAGCGGTAGTATATACGTTTGGAATGCACTAAACGCTCATTTGAGTACTTGCATGCATTATACACGTAGCGAAATATTTTAATTGAACATAACATGAATTCAAAGTTTTGAATGACATTTGTAGTGCGAATTGATTTGGTACAATACACATTAGGCTTGTCCGGAAATTTCAACCCGCGCCTTGTTAGCCTGAAATATTTAAGATATATCTTTGTCTTGTTATGCTCCGACAACACCCTCCATCTCAACCCGCGCCTTGCTATTCCAAAATTACAACGCGCGCGAAAACTCCCACCTCATGTGAAATCCCGACACGCGAAATGTTCGTGATACCCCTGAACCGAAAGAACCGCCTCAAATCGGTGGGGTACTTTAAACTTCTACCCCACATTTAGACAAGCGCATCCCTAAGCCATGGTTCCCACTCCCATCCCATCCGCCCACCCATTCATTACACCGAGGTTGAGAAACCCATAAAGCCCCACACCCTCCTCCATTCGCCACCCAGCCGGAGCCTCTTCCCTGACGACGTCGGCCATAGCAACACCTTGATGTCCCTCATCCACCGTACCAGATGAGGATCCATCGTCGATCTTGTCGTCCCGCCGGTTCAGCCACCCCGTCCTCCACCTCCAAGGAGCTGCCCCGACATTCCCCTCGTCTTTCGCGCCACCTCCATTCCCACACCACCGTCTTCACCTGCACCACCGGAAGAGCAGTATCATCACAGTATCATCACCATCCACGGCGGCGTCGCCGGCCACTTCCTCCACGGTGTCGCTCCCTCGGCGGCGAGGTCCACATCAATAGGAGATGCTGCTGCTTTAGCTCTCGCTCGTGCTGCTACTCTGCTCTTGCTCTCGATCCCCTGCCTGGTCTGCTCTTGCTCTTGCTCTTGCTGCTGCTCTCACTCTTGTTATTGCTTGAGATCTTTGCTCATTTAGCTTACACTTGATCGTGAATCGACTTTTGGGTCGATCGATTTTCGAAGGGGGGGGGCTTGCGGAGTTAAGGAAGAACCAGCCTTGACGAGGAGGGGGCTACTTTGACAGTACCCCACTATCTATCTTAGGGTTTAGGGTGGGGCGGTGAGTACTTGGCGGTGGTGGGCGATGGCGTGGGATCGGCTGGAGAAAAAGCTTGGCACGGAGGCTAGAAGGATGGCAGGGCGAGGCGTGACGGCGGTGGGAAGTGTTTTGGGCGGGTGGGTGGCGGGGGCTGTTTGGCCGGTGGTGGTGGCTATTTCCGTGGGGTGGAGGTTGAAGATGAACTGCGAGCCCATGATTTCAGATTCCAACGGCTGCAAAATCGACTAACCAGAGATGAAAAAGTCGATTCGACCGACGTGTAGCCTCACCTCTAGTGCGTTCAGCTTCGATAGTAAAATTAGGTTTAAATGACAAAATTCAGTTTTAACCGATTAAGTTTAGTTTCGACAGTTAAATTCAGTTTCGACCTTTAAGTTTAGAGATGAGCGGCTGATGTATTTTACACCTAGCACTTTGTGGTTATGTATTTTACGTCATCTATTGTAGATGCTATTAGAATTCCACTCAGGTTAACGTTGTCTCTCTTGTCACTTCAGCCTCGGCATCGCATTACAACTCACCGGAGCTGCTCCAACCACGAAACCCTCCATCACAAAGCAGAAAGGATACCTCGGGCTCCATCTCCGGGGCGCCTAAGATCTTCTTCCCCTCCTCCGACTGTACCAAGTCAGCCGGAGCATCCTCACGGGCCAACCCAATCATGCTGAGATCGACATGGCTTGCCAAAGAGGTTGTACACTTGTTGCATCTCTTTTTACTCTACATGTTATATATATTGTCCACTTTGAGCACACGCGAGTAACAGGAAATACGATTATTTTATCCTACTATATGACAAGCAAAGGAGGTACCAGTGCAACTTAGCTATCCGTGATGGACTCTCTTGAATGCCATCATTATTTATCTGTGCGCATTTGAAGTGTGCATTTGTCGATGGCCCCGAGCTGAGCTAGTAGGGCAAAGCACGGGTCCAAAGTAATAGAAGTAGCACAAAAAACATTTTTTAGTGTAGGCTTTTCCTTGCTCAAGCACGCCTACTAGAATCGCCAGTGCTTGAAAGGAAAAGTGAATGAAGAACATAGGAATTAGAAAGTTTCCTATGGTACTACTTTTCATCAATTTGGTGCAAAGGAATGGAGCAAAGGAAAACTGTAGGATTTGTTCCTTTAGTGTCTCCTTGAAATAAAAACCGTTGGAATTTTAATTTCCACTTGTCCTCCTTTTCAAATTCCTATTCATGAAGCACAAGACTAATAGATAGTAGCATAATAGCATTATAAATGTACATTTTCTTGTGGTTTGACTTAATCTGACCATGCTTATTTGCATCTTGTGATCTTCCAATTCTTGTGAACCAAACACCCTGATTGGCAGAAATCCTGTGTTTTAAATTCTACTGTTTTGCCACGTGCATTCCTATCCTATTCCTATCTATTTCCTATCCCTGCATTGTTAGAATCCTCAAATTCAAACAAGCCCTTACACAATTACTTCTATTACAGATATGTGTCAAATAAAACCTTGTGTGGTTTGTCTGCTCCTGCAGTCTTTGTGTTCCACCCAGCTCAAACCGCTTCCAACAACGGAAGGTTCACCACAGCGAGGATCCGCTCTCCGGGCTGCTCTTTCGCCACCTCGGATCTTCTTCCCCGCCGCCGGCAGCCACGAGAATTACATTACCATCATCAATCGAGCAGATGACCTTAAGGACTACACTGTCCGCAAGAGAGGTCGCACTCTTCCGTAGGTTCCGCCACGTTATGCATTGCTTAATATGATGACATGCTACTTTATCGTCATGTTCACCTATTAGACTCCGAGTCGGTCCAAACTTATCCTAAAACTTGAGTTTTTAAATGGTTGTGGGGTACATATTGGGGCAGACAATCGGTACTATCTATCTACTATCTGGTTAATCTCGGTGTCTACTATGAGTTTCATGTTGGGTGCAAACAAACATTAACGGAGCCATTATCTGTAATTTTAACTAAAGCTATTATCACTTTTGCTATCATTGGTTTTGGGTCTATCCACGGTTTACTACCATCACTCTGGATTTGTGCATGCACTCCTTACATAATCTCACTATGTTTTATTCCTATGCATGTCAGTTATTGTACACAATGGAACTGAACATGTAGAGCAAAAGAGACGAGCCTTGCGTGGCAATAAAATTTCATGCAGATGTCGCTCCTTGGTGGGCGCAAAGGCAGCCCCCCTCCACCCATTTCGGATCGTAATCAAGAGGAAGATAACTGTTCAGAGGGGGATTCAGAAGCAGAAGACCACTCCTATTTACCCCATGAGGTCTTCGCTCTAACTTGGCATGCTGATGTTGGTAATATCTTGCATATAGTGCCTTGCAACTGTATACATCAAAGATGTCATCTGCTTAGTTTAGACATGCTTTGTGTCAATGCCATCTATTTAGTTCCTTTATCGTATATGTGAATCATGCAATGCCATCTTGTTTAGCCAGCATCATATATGTGAATTTTGCAATGCCACCTCTAGTTGCTTGATCATCTTATATGTGAATTATATCATGACATCATTTTTATTACGTGTTAGAATTTGTCAACAATTTTAGTACATTCAATTACTCTTCCTGCATCGACCATTCGGCATGGTCATGGAAAAATCTGAGTGGAAACAAGGTCTTCAGAGCATACAATGCTATCGGCGAAGCGCATGTCTTGCTGATTACAGATAGCTCCTCGAGAGGAGGATTGAGAGCGTATGACCAGTCCTATTCCCCCGAGGTGCATGCTCTAACTTGGCGAGGGTTATGTTGCTCATATACGATGCGTATGGTATCTTGCATTGCTATGTCATTTTGCTTAGATTTAGACATGGTTTGTGTGAATGCCACTTGTTTAGTGTCTAATTACCATATATGTGAATTATGCAATGCCATCTTGTTGCAAGACATTATATTTGTGAATTATGCAATGCTATCTTGTTGCAAGGCATTATATATGTGAATTATACAATGCCATGCTGTTTAGCCAAGCGTCATATATGTGAATTATATCATGTCGTCCTTTTTTTATTTCTCATTGCTTTTGTCGACAATGTTTCTATATTCAATTGCTCTTCCTGTGCATCAGCCATTTGAACTGGTGATGGAGAAATCTGGAGTGAAAACAAGGTCTTCAGAGCAGACAATGCTACCTGCTGAAGCAAATATCTTGCTAGTTACAGATAGCTCTTTAGAGGAGGATTCGGAGGCAGATGACTAGTCCTATTGTCACCCTAAGGTGTATGTTCAAACTTGGCAGGGTTATATTACTCATATCATGCATATGTTGTATTGCAATGCTTAGTTTTTACATCATATACATGATAGTGAATGCCATCTCCTTAGTTGACACATCATATATGTGATTGCCCTCTGCTCACTTCCTTGGTATATAAATCATATATTTGAATTATATCATGCCATGATGTTTACATAGACAACATATATCCGAATTATGGCATGCTAACCCATTTTCTAAAAGACATAATATAGTTATATCATCTCATCCTGTTTACATAGTCATCATATTTTGAATTATGCCATTCTATCCGTGAATTATATCATGCCATCATGTTTCCATCGATGGCATGTTTGTGATTTATGGCATGCCAACCACTTTAATAGACACATCGTATAGTTATATCATGTCATCCTGTTTACATAGTCATCATATTTTTGAAGTATGTCATTCTATCATGTTTAGTTAGCCATCATATATGTGAAATTTTTCATGCTATCATGTTTAATTAGCCATCATATATGTGAAATTATGTCCTGCTATTCGCTTTGGTTAGACAACATAAATGTGAATTATTTCATGCCTGTTTCTTCCCTAGTATCCATTGCACCTGTCTATCTTACAATGTCTGCATTTTATTCAATTACTTTTCTTGTTTATCACCCATTTCAATTGGAGGGGTGATGGCGATATACTGTGGGAGTAAAACACGGTCTTCGTAAAGATCGTGCTACTGTCGATGGAGATAGAACCACGGTTCTACTTGCCCAAGAACCAGCCCCACCACACATAACCCGTGACTCCACGCAGATTGTACCCCTACCCAGCTTAGACAGAGAACCAGCTACACCCCTTCTAACCCCAACCCGGCCAGATAGTAACCCACTTCCCATTGACACAAAGCACCGTCTCCACCACGGGAGCACCCAAACCACGGCGCAGTTAGTAAGGCAAGCTGCGAAAGTGCCCAAAAGCATGAGGACCACCACTCGGGACCCCAAGTCAACGCTTAAAGCGTAAGAAGAATTGTTCTTAGGTCAGGTTCCGTAGCTATGGTTCATACTACTTTGCTCTTGCATCACTGTATTTACTCATACCAACTAATTTGAAATTTGAAGGATGCAATTGAAACTCCAATGGCGCAACGGGTATGTTTTCAACCTGTTTCTTTAAAAGTGTTTCTTGTCATTGTAACTTGCTCTATGTTGATTTCAGTTTCAATTGAATAAACAGTTATGTTCTCATGCCATGCACATTACAAGTGTTGTTATTGCTGTGTAGTTTCCCATTCTTATATTCTATCTATGCTTCTTTGTCTTAAATAGATATGATTCGAACTGTATCTATCTTGATTTGGCAACATAAACTAGGATGATATAGACCATACAATGACCATACTACATAGATATATGTTTTGTTTCATGTCATTATCCTTTCCACCTTACTACTGAGCTTGGTTTACCAAAATGAGTTTCATATACTACATTGTAAACACTGTGATGTGTTTATTTGTTCTCTTTTAGAACGCGGATAAAATATTGGAGAAGAGTACCCCGTTATGCAATGGTAAAGGAAGTAATGTCGAGGATAAGGTTCAAGATAGTGAGACATCCTGTTGGTCTCCAAGAAAGCTTATAAAAACTACCTTGACGACAGTGAGAGAGAACCCAAAAGTCATGTCTTGATGTAGTGTTCGGAGCATCGCCACTACTACTGGCACAAGCTCTTGAATCCTAATTGCTGAATCAGTTCATCTTCTTGAGTCTCAACTTCAAGTTGAAAGACATCGATCGAGTGTCTTTGCTGACAGGAAGGCGAAGGATCGAGGAAGTCCTAGAATTCGAGATGCATACTTTTTGGTGCAACAAACAAGTGCTTTGGAGGATTTAAGCGCCAAACAAGAGAAAGTTAATAAGCTTGCTAAGCATCTTACCAAGCATTATGGGTACCAGTGATATTGTTTCTGAGCTCTTCTAAAGTGGTTTTCGATTCACGGACTTGTTTTGTTTGCGGCGTTTATATGTCTTTTGTTCCCTATATTTGCACTGGTGGCGAACTTTGATGCCCAGTGGATGTAATATGTGTAATAGTCGTGATAGCCTAGCGTAAGTTGCTTGCTAATTTATTTCCTTGTTGTCTTGTTTATTTGTTTTCTTGTAGTCAGTGCAGTTCTTTTTTCGCGGTTTGCTAGTGGCGCAATAACCTATTTTTTAAACTAGGCCACAATAACCATGAGGTACATATTCTACCATAGTTAACATGGGCCTCCCTACGCCGTAGAAACAATGGGCCTTCTATGGGGCGTGACAAATGGGCCCTTATACGGGCCGTAGAGACACAATGGGCCTTCTCGGGCGTATCATCAATGGGCCTTCTACAATTCGTGATGATCGGTTGGTCAAACATGGGCCAATAACGGAACCACATTATGGCCGTAAATGGGCTAGAGTTGAAATCATCCATTCATGGGCCCGACCACAAAGTGCGTCGTGTCGGCACGTATTTGATGGCGCTATTAAAATGACCCAACGTATTAACGGGCCACAAGCGGGCGGCCAGTAACCACGGGCTGAATTTGGCCCACTGGCAGAAAAATAGCGATGTGAAAGTTGTAAGTAAATGGATCTTGGAAATGAGCCCAGAATAAATGGGCCTCGAGAAGGCCGAAGATAACATGGTGAAACGCATTAGCGGAATAATGGGCCGTTAATGGGTACAAAGTGATACACTCTTCATTACGGGCCAGTTTCACCATGTGCCGTTAATGGGTATAAAGTGATACACTGTTCATTACGGGCCAGTTTACCACGGAGTGCGTTAATGGGCCGAGAGTTACAAAGAGGCCTCATATATGGGCGAAAGACGTCATGGGCCATACATGGGCCGGAAGTTAAGCAACGGGCTGGAATTATATTGGGCGGCCCAGATGACGCCATCGGGCCCTAATTCGGATAGGCCGTAAACGGCCCTAGGTTAGCGGGCTGTAAATAGGCTATATCTGAACACGCCGCTAACAATGAGCTTGCTGTGGGCCGCCCGCCACCTTTTGGACCAAGTCAAACGGCCCGGCCTTTTAACAGGAATGGGCCTCATATGGGCTGTACCACGATGTCGACGTATCATAGGCGCTTTGGGTCCAATGAGTGGATGACATCATCTGTCCCAACGGTGAGCCGACACGTGTTCCTCCAGCCCAATGATGATTTTACCGTGGAAAATCCCCATTGGTTGGGGCTGTTAACGAGTTATCGGATCCAAAACCGACCCAATAAGCTTAATGGCGTTCCGTTACGGTGGATGCCACGTGTCGGTCACCCTTGACGAAAGCACTTCTGTGACGCGCGATTTATCGTCATGGAAGTGGACACTTCCGTTATGATAATTTTGGTTATGTCGTGGAACACTTATACGATAGCACAGGCATGACTATCTTGATTCTATCATAAAATCGTCAGGGATCTACATGCATGACAGAAAACATGACCTACTGTGACAAACACGTATCATCACGGAAGTGTATTTTTTTTGTAGTGTAGCTGTCTCCCTTCAAATTTGGCCATTGTTGGATCCCTTCCCGCCAACATTTGGGAAGAGGACCAGGGCCTGTATAAATAGGACTAGCCACCACAGTAGGAGGCGACTGATCTCGGGCCATTCAGATCATCCTCAACTACACAAGCGCACCAAGCTCAAGGACACCTCTCCTCAGGAGGCTGTTCTTCCTTGTACCTGTTCATCCTTAGCCCAAGAGGCAATCCACCCCACCACACTGGAGTAGGGTATTACACCACATCGGTGGCCCGAACCGGTATAAACCATGTGTCCCTTTGTTCATGGCGAGTTCGACGCTACCGAGCTTTGAGATCGCGGTGAAGTCACGGCGAGCTAGAGGGGAGAGATCTTCGTGGCGCACCTCCCGAAATTCGAACCTCGAGGGTTTTGCCGAAACCCGTAATCCGACATTTGGCGCCGCAGGTAGGGGTGCGCGCTGAAGCTTTCCTTCCGGCCGATCCGCGTTCCACCGTCCCACAGATCCATGGCGTGACGCGTCGGAGCCCACGCGCCAGCGCCGCCCGCCGCCGCCTGCGTGTCACTCGGGGCGGCGTCATGAGCCTCCCCATCGTTTCTCACTGCCGCCACGCCAACGCCGCCATTGGCCCGGCGGTAACGCAGCAGCAAGCGTCCTCGCTGCACCCCTCTCTTGGCGGGCGGCAGACATCGCCACTTCGCTGCCGCTAACCCCGTCGCCGTCTCATTCGCTCGACACTGCCGCGCCCACGAACACGTGAGGCGGCGCTGCTCATAACATGCGAAGCTCCCGCGCCATCGCCCGGTCGACGCAACCTCACGAGGATTGGCTGAGACCACATCGCCGAGGCTGGTCAGCGCCGTTAGCTCTCGCACCGCCCTCTCGACGCCTCGCCGCCCCCGCGGGCGAGAGAAGCTCACGAGCACTTTCCACCGCCTCCGCATTAAGACGGTGCCTCGGCGCCAAGACGCGCTGCCCTCGGCGCGACCCACCGCGCCGGGCGCCCGCGCGAGAAGAAGGAAGCTGCCAAGAGGTTCCTCGGCCGCAGGAAAACGCTCCCGCGCTCCCAGCGCCACCGCGACAAGACCGCGTGCCGCCTGCGGTGGCGGCGCGCGGACATCAGGGGCGGGCTCCGCATCAGCAAAGGGACACGATGGCCACAGTAGGCTGCTGCGCCTTCCCTCCGGAGCTACGTAGCATCGTCATCTGGCCAAGGTTCAAGCCAGACCTGCCTCCCTCGTTATGGCGGCACCCCCGACCCTGCGGAGTTCTTGTAGCTCTACGAGCTGAGGATCGAGGCGACCAACGGCGACGAGAAAGTCATGGCGAACTGGTTCCCCATGGCACTCAAGGATGGTGCTCGCTGGCTCATGAACCTGCCCCCCGGGCTCAATCTCCTCTTGGGATGAGATGCGCGACCGCTTCATTGCCAACTTCCAGGGGCGACTGGCCGCCCGCTGGGCGACCTCCACACCGCATCAAGCAGCAGCCAGAGAGACCCCGCAGAAGTACATCCAGCGCCTTCAACAGCGGCCCTCAAGATCCCCAAGGTGACGGATGAGGCCATCATTTCCGCATTTTTCAACGGTGTCTGCGACTTCAAGATGAAGGAGGAGCTCGCCATCCATGAGGAGCTATCCACGGCTCTGGAGCTGTTCAACATGGCAACCAAGTGCGCAAGAGCTGAGGAAGGGCGCCTTTCCCTCCTCGAGCTCCCTGCTACCGACCCAGAGGAGAAGAAAGCCAAGGCCAAAGACGTGAAGCGCAAGGGGGTGGCCGTGCTCGTGGCGGAGCCTGACATGAAGCGTGGCCGGGACCATCCCGAGTCGTCCAAGAGTAGCCGACCGTTCTGCGCCTTCCACAAAATACACAGCCACAACTCCAATGACTGTCAAGAGCTCAAAGCCATTCGAGATGGACGCTTCGGTTGATGCCCCGAGCGCAAAGACCGGGGTTACGGCCGAGGAGGAGGACGAGGCGGAGGACGCTGGGACGATCGCGGCCCCCGCCAGGAGTGGCACGACCGGCCTCATGAGCACCGCTCGCAAGACCAGCCTCGTGAGGGCGCCTGGAGGGACTAGCCTCGTGAGGATCACCCTCAGGGCAATGCTGGCCTTCCTCCACTGCCGCCACAGCCAAGAAGGAACGATGACCACCATCAGGACAAGGGGGCTGGGGGATTCCAGGAGCCGCGCGCTGTGGCCTGCATCTTGGGCGGCGCTCAGGCCCTAGCCTCCCAGCATATCCTCAAGCAGTTCTCTCGAAAGGTGAATGCAGCCCTTCCCAGGCTCGAGGCCATGCTCCCGCTCAGGTGGTCCAAGTGCGCCATCACCTTCAGGTCGGCGGACCAGCTCAAGTGCGCGGCGACCGCAGGTGCCCTCCCGATGCTGTGCTCACCCGTCATCAGCAACGCCCAAGTCACCAAGACCCTCATCGACGGCGGCGCATGCCTTAATGTCATGTCCGTAGAGACATTCGACAGCCTCCAAATGCCATACGATCAGGTACAACCTACTAAGCCCTTCTCTCGGGAGTGACCGACGGCTCCACCACCCCGATAGGGCAGGTCCGCCTCCCTGTCACCTTTCGCCAGCGCCGACAACTACTCACACCGAAAGCTCATCGACTTCGAAAGTCGCCCACATCCGCTTGCCATAATGCCATCCTCTGCATCTCCGGCGTTAGCCAAGTTTATGGCGGTGACCCATCACGGCTACAATGTCCTCAAGATGCCAGGGAGTGGCGGCATCATCACAGTCCCCTGCGAAGAAAGATATGCGTTGTGCTCCCTCGAGCGCGCTTTCCAAGCCGCAGCAATTGAAGACCCTGACAGCAAGGGCAGGGCTCGGGGGCTCTCTTCTCGAGGGCCTCAGACCTAGCCAACATCACGAGGGAGGCGCTCGGGCACCACGTGGAGGCGTGCTTTGCGACACGTTTCCCTCAGGAGGACAACGGGCGAAGAGCGCCTGACGCTCAGGAATTCATCGCCAAGACCACTTAGGAGCTACAGGATGCAGGAGCCATGCGCGGCGACTGCCGCCCACCTGGCGCAGCTCCCCATCCAGGCGAGGATGGTGGGCTGCGCATCTGCATCGACATCCCAGAGCTCAACAGGGCCGGATCTCAAGAGCGCTTCTGGCCTTCGCGCGTTGGGCGGTGTGAGGGTCCACCCCACAGCTATGTACGCATGCCGTTTGGCCTGCCGAGCATAGCAGCCGCCTTCTAGCGCAACCTACGGAGTGTCCTGGCGACCCAGGAGGCCAGGCATCATGCGGTCCTGGCAGAGATGGAGACAGTCTTCAAGGAATCGCCTGAGCCCCCAGAGCCTCCCGAGGGGCCCTGATGGCTCGTGAGGGGCGACCCCTTCGCCATGCATCTTCAGCTACCCCAACATCCGTTCGACAACGGATCCAGATGACATTTTCCAAGTTTATTTAGCTGGGAGCGCCCTCCGGGCGACATCATTCCCAGGCCGCATGGGCCTGTCCCCGTGGCTTGTATCTTTTTGCATCTTTAGCTTACCCTACTGGGGGCGCCCCTCGGGCTGCATCATCCCCAAGCCGCCCGGGTCTATCCCGGTGGCATGTATCGTTCTCGCATCTATCTAAGCTAGTTCGCTTCCCATGCATGAGTTATTTATAGTCATCCCCTGCTTGATCTTCACTCACCGTGTCCGCCCGCATCGCCGATCGACCCTTTGCTCACCCCACAACGGGGGCTACTCATGCCGGCACGACGCTTGTGCTCGGGTCCATCCCTGCAACCCTGACAAATCTGAGCGGTTGAGCTCTGGCTCGCGACACACCCGCACACGTCACCTCATCAGACCCTCAGTGCCTTCGTCTTCTTGCGGAATGACCAGTGGCAAACTGGCAAGCATGGTTGCAATTCGTACCCCTTCTCACGCTAACCTGCAGGAACTTCCCGAGGGCAATAGCGGGCGGCACCGCGAGCTCCTTCCTTTCCCATGCAATTAAGCTTATGCGCGCCGAAAGGGGCTCGGAAAGCATCATGACTTCAGGAGCTTTTCATCGCTCTCCAGCCCTCACCCCTGGCCTTGACCACGGCATCGCGACCTGGCATACCAAGAGCGGTGGCGAGCCCGCCGAGGGCCAGGACTTCGAGACTGCCAGAGCACGTGAAGGGCGTGGGAAAGAGGGGAGTCCCGCGACGGGCCTAACTCAGCTACACTACAGTCACCAACGCACAAGGATCTTGGTGTTGCGCAAGGAATCGACTCTGACTACCAAGATAAGTTCCGCATCCAAGTCAGCCGAGCGCCACGGCACAGGATTCCCATCTCTTGCGGCCTTGTAGCGGCAGCGTCGCCTCCCTTTCCCACCTTTAGGTGGCTTCTTGCACGCCAAAGGGGACCTCATGAGCATCGCGCCTTAGGAGTTCTTACTGGACCTCGGGCCGCTTACCTCCTGACCTTGACCACGGCATCGCGGACTGGCATACCGGTGGCTGCACCGCTGATCAAGTACCGGGACCTACTCAGCTTGAGCGCCAAGCTACCGGGTTGGAAAGGGGAGATTAAGCCAAGCAGTGACATGCGTTTGTAAATCTTATAATAAGGATGATATCGACAAAAGACATTACGGACCTTTTACATGTCTCATCGGGGTCCATCTCGATTCCTCGCAAGGAACAAAAGGAGGAAGTTTCTAAGAGCCTTATCTACACGCGCCAGCGCCGCCGACGCCATCATCAACAGTGGGCCACGGGAGGCCGGCGCCAACCCCATCTAGATAAGCTACGGCGGCGGCCGGATGCTGCGGCTACACTCTGGGCACGGCGCGAGCTCAGAGGCACATAGCCGCCGTCGCTCGTCTCCGAAGTCTCGTAGGGCTTGGGAGAGTTGCTGGACTCCCAAGTGACGCCGCCGCTGCCAGAGGAAACGCCAGCGAGGCCAGCGGCGGACCTTGCCCCTGCCGCCGCGCCGTCCCGATGATCCCCTTCAGGGCAGCACTCCAAGCTGCGGCCTTCCTCGTCGAAGACCTTGAAGAACATCATGGAGGCGCCGTCGTACTCAAAGTGGATGGCGAGGGCGCCCGCACGCAAACCCGGGCAACCTCGCCTCAGCCAAGGGTCATGAAGATCTTGCCCGGGAGGCGACTTCTCGACCTCCGCCCATGCCTGGGGCATTGCACTCAGTGTGCTATAGCCAAAGCTCGAGGGGTCCCCTCGGCGGCATCTCGGCGGAGAAGAACTGCGGGAAGCGAATCCAAGTGCGTGGAGGCATTGCCGCCCACATCACGAGCTCGCGCGAGGAGACCTCAGTGTTGGTTCCTGGGGCAATGGTGCGTGCCACCACGGCGCGGTGGCCACGGCCCCGACGGGGACGGCGCTGGTCATTGCCTCTGCCTCCGGAGCCCCCTGCCTGGGCATACAATGGCAACGGATACCCGGGGGGAGGCCGCTCACACCAAGGCCTCGACACCTGCCTCCACGACTACATCGCGGCGGTTGGTCGCCCTCTTCTTAGGCGTGAATCAGCCCGGCTCGCCAGAGGCTTTTCCTTTCTCGCAGCTGAGAACCTCGGAATAGGCGCCATGGGAATCAAGTTAGAGCAATGAAGCAAGGAAGGAGGCAGAAGGCAGAAGAGAGATGGGCGATGGGGCTCCGCCTCCTCATTTATAGTGGGAGAAGGCCAACCGCGACCCCCACGATCACGAGGTAATGATGATTTTCTCTTGCATGCAGCAGGACTTCGCCAAGTCGAGGCGATTCTTGCCAGGCAGCGTGGAAGCGGAGACGCCCACGTCCCATCAATCGCCACGCGTCAACCGAGGCCGCGGGCGGTTGGGGCCCGTGGGCGCTTGCCCTTTGGCCGCCTTTGAAGCCAAGCCCGAAGCGCTTTGGGCCCGGGGCTACTGTCGGCGTCTGGGAATGGGGGGTCCCTAGATTTGCCTGCGGCCCATGGCGTGGCGTACCAAATGCCCCAGACGCCCATCTTTTGTCGGGGAACCCTCAAGACCCCCACGAGGGGCCAAGCCTCGCGAGGCAGACGACGCAAGACCTCCTCAGGGGCGGCCTCACTAGGCTGGCTCGTGAGGAGCGGAAAGATCAAGGCAAGGAGCACCTCACGAGGTTCTTGTGACGCAAGCCATGACGACCAAGGCTGAGGCGGGCGCCAGTGTGGGCGCCAGAAAGGCGTCTGGCGTACTGCTTCTCTTTGGTGCTAAAGAGGCAAGCGCAGGCGAGTCCCGTGGCATCATGCAAAGGTTTCCATGTCGGTGCAACAAGACCAAGACCAGCAGGACGGCAGGACTGGGAGGTCACCGTGTGGAGCCCAAGACGGCGCCACCACTGTGAGCCTTTGGGAGGCGAAGACCACCTTTTAGTCAAGATAACTTGTACTAGCTGTCTCCCTTCAAATTTGGCCGTTATTTGGATCCTCTTCCGCCTACATTTGGGAGAAGAGGACCAGAGCCTCTATAAATAGGGACTAGCCACCACGGTAGGAGGCGCACCGATCTTGGGCCATTCAGATCATCCTCAACTACACAAGCTCACCAGCTCAAGGGACACCTCTCCTCAGAGGCTGTTTCTTCCTTGTACTGCTCATCCTTAGCCCAAGAGGCAATCCACCACACCACACTAGAGTAGGGTATTACACAACATCGGTGGCCCGAACCAGTATAAACCCTGTGTACCTTGTTCTACGAGTTCTACACGCTGAGCTTTTAGATCGCGGTGAGTGCAGGAGCTAGAGGGGGAGAGATCTTTGTGCGCACCCCAGTGTTCGAACCTCGAGGGTTTTTGCCAAGTAACCGCAATCCGACACGTGCCATCAAGGAAAAACTTTATTTATAAATGACGCGGGCACCTGCTCATGCGTGGGTTCCCGACCCTCCATTATTTATAAGTGAGTAACTACTACTATATCGCTGTCAAATTATCACATGGGCTGCATCATAAATGCGAAATAGGCTCCACCGTGTCACGTGTGTGGTTGGGGAAGATGCAAAGATGTAAAGAGTGCTACTAGTACTACGTGCATGGGTGCAGCACCTCTTCTCTTCGAGCATGGTTATTAAAAGTATAGCGCACTACTCTACCACACGGTTATTATATGGGCAAAGAGTATAGGAAGTAATAATGACTAATAAGCCGTCAAATCATGAGGCCCACCTTTCTCTATGTTTGACCGAGGAAGCAGCCATCATTTCACTCGTCATTGAATATCCATTCGCTGCTACCTCCGCAAATAAATAAAAATCCGCTTCTACCTCTGCAGCATGGTTAATAATATAGCCATGTCAATCACGATGTAGAAATATCATTCACTGATACAATAGGGCTGGCTCTAGGGCTGGTGATTTTTTTTACTTTGTCTCTTTCTCTTTTGTCTCATTTACTCATTTTACATAGGAGCACGTGTAGAGGATGGCTATTCCTTTCGATGGGACTTCTTCATGGGGTTTAAGAGTAAGCAACTCCGAATTATAACCGCTGCCCACCACTTTGAATCGTGCCATCTATGATAGTACTCCCATTGCAACAATGAGGTCCACTAGGTCTAGCACATCCTGTAAGAAGAGACTGTCACACAAAACATACATCTTGTTGCCTTATTCCTCATACAGTACTCGTTCTCCTATAAACCTTGCACTTGGCATCTAAAAAATATTAACCTTGCGCTTGGCTCTTCGCCTCTTCGGGAAGTTGAGCAACAATGGTACGACGGTATATTGTTCTGTCTATCTGAGACTGAATGAATTGCTGCACGTCCACCACGTGGGCGAGGGTCGAGCGAGGGTCGAGGGGCGAGGGAGAGTGCGTACTAGTACGTCCGTTTCAATATGGACTACATACGGAGCAAAATGCGTCAAAAACATGATAAGCAAGAAAATCAAGCTTGTCAACATGGTCCAAGTCATGCTCTTCCGCCGGATCCTCCCGTGTCAAAGACGGGCATTCAATTTGTGGGAGTTCGACCCGGCTAAGCACCAGACGCTGCGAGAGCTCTTCGACACGACGCACAAGACATCTGGAAGGTGTTGTTCAAGGGCGCCGAGGTGCCTCCTCCCCTTACCGAGGATTGCGGACTCAGCGCAAAGCGCCCTCCCAATCCGGTAAGTCTTTTATATCTCATAAGATGTTCTTTTCCCCCAAGATAACCGTGAGGGATCTAAGCCTCCACGCCTTTTTAACAGATTGGTGGCGACAATGAGCAGATCGATTGTCCAGCCCCTCGCCCGAAGATCCAGCGGATGCTCTCCTAACGGAGATGCTGGTTCCGGGCGCCTTATGAGGCGCCGGAGAAGAAGGCCAAGAAGAAGGCCACGGGACCAGGAAAGGTCTCCCTGGCCAAGAAGGTTATATCGGACTCATCGTCCGAAAACACCGAGGCGCACTCCTCCCACGAAAACGAGGAGGAGGAAGAGGAAAGTTCTCCCCCCCAGCCGGGGGAGACAAGAAAAGGAAGGCCGCCCCGTCTGGGGAGGCCGAAGGGTCCAAGAAGGGAAGGACTCTCCTTCCCATCGTTTCCACGGCGTGGCCGCTTTTAGCGACAGGAGGTTACCCAGGACAAGCCCTCGCGAAAGTCGTAAGTATCCGGGATACCATAATAGTTCTTGGTATGTTTTATTTTATTGCTTCTTATCACACCGAACATGATCATGCAGCCCATCCTGAGCCCATATCGACGTATCTTCTTCGGATGATTCTTTGGGCCCGTCGGATATGAAACGATTCACTCCCGACCGCCTCCTCCCCCCGCCCTACGGACGACGCCGAGGTGTTGCCTCAAAGGGCAGTAAACCAAGGGGAGATAGTTCCGGAGGCGCCCCCAGGCGACATTCTAGGCGCTGGGCGCACGAGGGGCCTAGACTTGCCCCTAACGCCGGGGCAAGAAGTCCTAGCCTCAACATCTGCGCTGTAACCTCCAAAGTGGTTCCGGATTCTGTCAGCAACCTCGCCATGGGGCAGTTGTTCAGGCTGATGGCCTTCCGCCCCATCGAGAGGCATCGGACAACCTGCTGGAAGCGCTTCGCGGTGCTTCCATCGACGAAGAGCGCCGCAGTATTATGAGTGCGGTGGTCAAGAAGGTTCAGTCCGCCAAAAGCGGACTAATCAAGCTTGTGCCCGCCTCCCAATGTGCTTTGAGGTAAGTAATCAAATTATAAGAAAATGTTACAAGATAGACAGTAGTCCTCGATGCTCTGCTTGGCGTTAGGTAGAAAGGCCGAATAGAGGATCAAATAATAATTGCAGGAGTCTAATCGTAATGTGTCTATGTGAATAAGCAGGCTTCATCATCATGAAGCGCTGCTCAGATCAATGGAGGTCGCCAAGATCGGAAGTGCCGGACCTTGAGCGGTCCAAGGAAGAGCTCGGCCTTACCAAGAGGCAGCTCGAAGAGAACAAAGGTAAGTGATACCCCGTATGTATACTGATAAAGAAAAATGTGGTTTTTGAGTAATAGGATCGTCATGAATTTTGCTAGGGGCCACGAACGAAGTGGCAGCTCACGAAGAAGCTACCGCGCTGTCCGAGGTCAAGACAAAGCTGCCAAGGAGCGATCGAAGCGAGAGAAGAAAGATACCCGAAGCCGGCGAGGTGCAAGCAAGAGCTCGTGCTCGCCAAGAAATACGAGTCCTTGAGCGTGACTCTAAGACGCAAGGGTCCGAAAGCTATGAAGGCCCTCGAGAACGCACGAATGCCAAGGCTGGCCAAAAGGCCTCTGTGAAATTGAGGCGATCAAGAAGATAGCGGTGGGTATGGCATTCATTATGCAAAGCAAGCATGTGAAGGAAACTTTCTTTTACTTACCCGAATTCAGAGCTCTCCAGAGCTGCTCGAGATCTACCGCGATTAGCATCGGATGTCGTGGAGTTCTACCAGGCTGAGGGAAGGAGCTCGACGGATAAGTTGTTCGTCTCAAGATATCTGGGACCAAACATCCGATGCCCTTGAGCGACCAATTGAAGCAACTGGTCGAAGCTTCACAAGGCGGCCGAACTGGCCATGAAGGGCCTTATAGTCCCGGATGTGGCTCAAGCGAGCCCCTTCCCCGGTCGCTCATTTCGTCTCGGTATATGCTTTAGAATGCCTCTACCACGGTTTGAAAGTCATAAAGTGGTCCGCTCAAGATTGAGGGTGCGCGAGGGCCTTGCCCGGCGAAAAGTGCACTGGGCGGGTTGGACGCCGGTAAAAGGCAGGAAGGAGGTTGCCGGAGGGCAAGGAGCATCGCCACCCCGAAAAGTATTATGACAAGGTCCTAAAGGAATTATGCTTTGTGGCGAGAGGAATGTGCTAAGGATGTAATATTTCAATGAATGTACTCATGTGATCCTGTAATATGAAACCAGTTCATGTGTGCTATATAACGCTTGCTAATTTAAAATATTACCTTTTGTGCGGCCGTTTATAAATTTTGAGAGTTGGCGAGTCGCTTGGCCGCCCCCATGTAACTAGTAATCGAGGTGTTTGGGATAAACCCTGACCACTCTTTTATCCCAATATTGGGTCCTTCAAGGAGGTGTTCAAGACAACGAACCAGGCCATTGGACTATAAAGCTTTATCACTTTCACTTAGCCATAGAAGTCTACAATTTAAATTTTGCGAAGCCCCTAGTGATTCAAGGCCAAACTTGGGGCGCTTATATACGCCTTAAATCCGGACAAGGCCGATTCCTCGCCCAAGCGGAAAAAATCTTTAAGGATTTGAGACCTTCTCGAACAGCGCACCAGCTCTCACCTCATCATGACAAGCCAGTTTTCGGCTTTCTCTCGAGGTGTTCGTCCGAAGAACCGGGGATACACAATCGCAGAATTCTCCCAACGCTACCTTAGCCGATATAGCGAACGTAAGGTACCAAAACATGGGAGCCAGGCAAACCCAACTATTGACCCAAGACATGATTCATAGCTGATGCATATAATGCTATAAGTTCGGGGTGCCGCACTGTTGAAACTGTTCGGACTTTTCATGTCGTGTTATGGGGTACAAAACCGGCCTCAAGACCGGTCGATCGTAATCGTACGGATGCAATTTGTCGCAATTAAGCATAAGGAAAAAGGAGATGCAATAATAAGCTAACGCTTATACATTTGTTATTTAAATGATACGGCCAAAGCATATGTATACAAGTAGTGCAATAAGCAAAAAATAGGACTATTTGACATGTCCTATCCAAGGGCAAGCTGCGTATGGGTATGTAAAACAGGTATATCGATCGTTATCAGAGACCACCTGAGGATTCCTTATGCGCCAAAGCTTCTAGCTTCCTTGGTGTTTCCTTCCGTGACGAAGTTCGAGCAATCGGACGATCGGAGAGGGCCTTGAGAATAGGGGCTTGAAAGGAAGAAAATGTTAAAGGTATACAAGTCCTGAAGCAGGTTGAGCCGCATTATGGGCCGTTGCCATGGTCGTGCTCTCCGCTCGCGTTTGCCCATGGTATCTTGAGTGCGTAATTATGTACGCTGACGTAAATTTCGCCCTTCACTTGGGCTGGGACGAGGCCGAATTGCTAAGCGAGCTCTAATCGTGCTGGCGATCCTCTTCACGAGGTACTCCCGGACTCGCTTGAAGGTGTCCGGTCTTTTTCGCTATTTTGGCGGTTTGCCTCATAAGGCTGCTTTGTGCTTCTCGCCGAAAGCAGCTCCTCCGCATGAGCGTTAGCTGCCTGTGGTTTCCATTAAGCATTATAACCCCCGCGAGGTCCTAGCATTTTGAGCTTGAGGTATGCATAATGCGTACCGCATTGAATCTAGCAAATGCGGTTCGTCTGAAAGAAAAGCGTGATAGCCACTACGGAAGGGGACGATATCGGAAAATTAATTCCTCGCTTCGGAAGTTGTCCGGAGATCCGAAGACCACTTCGGTGTGATTGAGCCCGTGAAACAGGCCTCTACACCTGGTATGACACCTTTGAAAGTGGTTTTTGTGGGTTTGATCCTTGAGGGGTCTATACCCAATTTGCGCACTGTATCCTGATAGAGCAGGTTCAGGCTGCCACCACCGTCCATAAGGACTCGAGTGAGGTGAAATCCGTCAATGATGGGGTCAAGGACCAATGCGGCAGAACCGCCATGATGGATACTAGTGGGTGTCGGATGTGGGGTTCCGGCAAACCCTTAAGGTTCGAACACTGCAAGACGAAGTCTTTCCCTCCCTGATCTACGCTCCTAATTCGCTAAGATCTCGCTGGGATTTAACTCACCAACTCACAACACGAGAAAGAGACATGGGGTTTATATCGGTTCGTAGGCCACCGTTGTGGTGTATTACCCTACCTCGGTGTGGTGGTGGTGGATTGCCTCTTGGGCTGATGATGAACAGATACAAGAGAAGAACAGCCTCCGAGGTTGAGGTGTTCTTGTGCAGGTGTTGGCTTCTCGATCTGCTCGAGTTGTCCCCTGCTCGAATTCCTTTTCTACTATGGTGGCTAGGTCTCACTTATATAGGCCCCGGTCCTCTTCCCAAATGTTGAGCAGAAGGGAGCCAACAGCATGGCGCAAATTTGAAGGGGACAAACGTAGTACAAGCTATCCTGACAAAAGCGGTCTTCACCTGCGAAAAGCCCTGGGGTGACGCCGTCTTGGGCTCCATGATGACCTCCGCCTTGCCATCCTCCCGGTCTTGGTCTTGTTGCACCAATATGGCAACCTTTGCCTGATGCCTCAGCATGCTTGCCTCCTTAGCACCAAAGAGGAAATAGGGACACTGCCGCGATCGGGTCCCAAGGCGGTTGCCATTTCCGCCGGTATGCTGTGTCGCTGCGTCACGTGGTCAAGGCCAGAGTGCACGCCCGAGGTCCAAGAAGAGCCCCGAGGCGCGATGCTCAGGAGGTCCCCCTTAAGCGCCCAAGCAGCCATGGTAAGGAGAGAAAGGGAGTTGACGTGGCTGCGACGGGTTGCGGCGAAGCGTATGAGCGCCATGAAGCCCAAACATTTAGCTGATCCGGTGCAAGAGACTTATCTTATCGATTTAAGGGCGACTCATGACATTGCGCTTAGGTTATGCGGCGCCTATCTCGTAAGCGCATAGAATAGGCCGACCCATTATGAGTTTTCCTTACCCATGCTTTCCTTAGTGCTCTCGCCCTCGTGTCCCGCCCTCGAAGCGAGCCTTACCGGTGCCACTGGTATGCCAAAGTCGGTCGCTGCAATGCCGTGGGCAAGGGGTGAGGGCTGGAGAGCGATGAAGAGCTCCTGAAGTCGCGATGCTTAGGAGCCCCCCTTTTAACGCGATAAGCGGATCGCGACGAGGAAAAGGAGACTCACTTGCGGTTGCCCTGCTATCCTTCCCTCGGGACTCCCCTGAACGAGGCACAAGAAGGAACATGGTTGATCGTTTACAACTGTTAGCTGCGCTGGTTGCTCTGGGTGAGGCGGCGAACCGAGGGCCTGGTGAGGTGACGTGTCGCGCGGCCGTGCCGTGAGCCGCAGCTCGACCACTCAGATTTGCCTGGACGTGGCGTGGACGGACCCATGCACCCGGGGCCCGTGCACGTGAAGGCCCCGGGGGAGGCGATGATCGAGAAGGCGATAGCCGTTTGCAAGTTAGGCATAAAGGGCAGATTGACTTGGATAAATGCAGGAAGATACACGCCACTGGGTCTGGCCCGAGCGGCTTGGGGATGATGCAGCCCTAGGGGCACCCCCAGCAAGGTAAGCTAAAGACTTAAGCAAGGGATACATGCCACAGGGGCGGACCCGTGCGGCCTGGGAATAATGCAGCCCGGGGGCGCTCCCAGCTTAAACGAACTTGGAAGATGTCACCTGGTTACGTAAGCGAGTAAAGTTGATGCAACCGAAGCCACCACGTTGAAGGGATGACTCCTCGCAGTCACGGGACCCCGAAGCCTCGGGAGGCTCGGGGCTCGGAGGTTCCCGAAGAGCATCTCCATCTCTCTCTGAACAGGCGTGGATCCTGGCCTCCCTGAGGACGCTGTGACCTGCCGCAGAAGTTGCGCTGATACGACGCCACGCTTCGGGCCAGTCGAAGGGCAGCATGCGAACGTAGCTGTGTGGTGGGCCCTCGCAGCGCCCGCACGTGATGGGCCGTAAGCGCTCCCAGATGCGCCCTGTTGAGCCACAGGGACATCGACGCAGAGACGCAGCCCGACATCCTCGCTTGGATGGGGTGCTGCGCCCTGTGTGCGGCTGTGGCCGCGCATGGCTCTTGCTTCTTGCAGTTCTCGGGTGGTCTTGGTGATGAACTCTTGGGTGGTGGGCACTCACTTTGTGTGTGTTCTCCCTAAGGGAAACGTGCTGCCAAGCACGCCTAAGTGGTGCCCAAGCGCCTCCCTCGGCGTGGTTGGGAAGGTCCAAGGCCCTCCAGAGAGCCCTGAGCCCTGCCCCAAGGAGGGCGCCGCGCGCCTTTCCTATGCGATGGAGGAGGCGCCCCGAATGGCTGACCGATCCTATCGAGGCTCTGACGCGCGCCATCTCCTTGGGGGTCCTGGCTTGCGCGCTGCAACTTCTTCTTGGGGATGGTCTCGGAGGGCCTTCGCTTTGTCGGGGTGTCGATTCACAGAACTTGAAAGGCACGCTCAAGAGAGCACACCGCATCCCTCTCTTCACATGGGACCGTGATGATTCCTTCACTTCCTGGCATCTTGAGAACGTTGTAGCCCTGATGAATGACTGCCATGAACTTGGCCAGGGATGGATACCCGAGGATGGCGTTGTACGACAGGCGGATGTGCGCGACGTCAAAGTCGATGAGCTCGATGCGGTAGTTGTCGCTCTTGCCGAAGGTGACGGGCAGGCGGACTTGCCCTATCGGTGTGGTGGAACCATCAGTCACTCCTGAGAAAGGCTTGGTCGGCTGGAGCTCCTCATAGGGCACTGGAAGATTGTCGAATGTGTCAACGAACAGGACATTGTGCCCTGCGCCGCTGCCGATAAGAGTCTTGGTGACTTGCACATTGCTGATGACTGGGGAGCAGAGCATAAGGAGTGCGCCTGCGGTGGCCACGCACTTGAGTTGGTCTGCCGAGTTGAAGGTGGTGGCACATTGGGACCACCTGAGCGGGCGTGTGGCCTCGAGCTTGGGGAGTGCGGCATTCACCTCGTGAGTGAACTGTTTGAAGATGCCCTGAGAGGCAGGGGCTTGTGCATCGCCCAAGATGCAAGCGATCGCGCGCGGCTCCTGGAAGCCCCCAGCTCCCTCGTCTTGGTGGTGGTCTTCGTTCCTTCTTGGTGGCGGCAGCGAGGGAAGACCGGCGTTGCCTTGGGGGCGATCCTCACGAGGCGGGTCTCTCCAGGCACCCTCACGAGGCTGGTCCTGCTAGCGATCCTCGCGAGGCCGGTCACGCCACTCCTGGCGCGGGCCGCGGTCGTCCCAGCGTCCACCTACACGTCCTCCTCATCGGCGTCAGAGCCCGATCGTTGCGCCGTGGCATCGGCCGTAGTGTCCTTCTCGTATGGCTCACGAGCCCTTGGCGCCGCCGTGTTGTGGGTGTTCAAGTTGTGGAAGGCGCAGAATCGGTCGGCCGTTCTTGGACGACTCATGCCTGATTTCTCCCTCGGCTTGGTGTCGGGCTCATTGCGTGCACCACCGCCTCGTTGTGCTTCACGCCCTTGGCCTTGGTCTTTTTTCTTCCGCTCTCACCTTGGCGGCAGCTCGAGGAGAGAGACGTAGCCATTCCTCAGCTCTAGCGCACTTGGTCGCCAGTTGAACAGCTCACCGGGAAGTGCAGAGCTCGTGGATAGCCAGCTCTTCCTTCATCTTGACGTACCGGACGCCACGGAGAACGCGGGATGATGGCCTCGTCCGTGACCTTGGGGATCTTTGAGGCGGGTGGTGTTGAAGCGCTGGATGTACTTCTCGGAGAGTCTCTCCTGGCTGTTGCTTGATGCGCGCAGTCGCCTGTGGGCCAGTGGGCGATGGTCGCGACCGGAAGTTGGCGACGGCGGTCGTGCATCTCGGGCCCTGTCGGAGGAGATCGAGCTGCGTGCTTTGCAAGTTCGGGAGCCAGGAGCGGGCCCCATCCTTGAGAGCCATGGGAAACCAGTTCGCCATGACTTTTTTCGCCGCTGGTCGCTTGGATGCTCAGCTTCGTGAAATGCAGAACTCCGCCAGGATCCGCGGTGCCCTCGTAGCGAGGAGAGGCAGTGTCTGCTTGAACTTGCACGGCCGCAACGCCATACATCTCGGGTGAAGGCGGCGCAGCCTATGGTTGCTGTGGCTCGCTTCAGGGTGGAGCTTGGTCTTGACCGGTTCAGCATGAGCCGCCCATTTGTGAGCGCGGTCTTGAGTCTTGACAAGGTGGCGGGGGAGCGGTGTAGCCATGCCGCGAGATTTCTTAGCAGCTTTTCACAGCTGCGTCGCCCGGGCGCGATGGATCATGCCGCATGGGTGCGCGCTTTGGTGCCAAGGCACCGCCTTGGGGCTGAGGTGCAGTGCACGCCATGTGAGCCCCCTTGGCCGCCTGGCTGGTTGAGGGGGGAGGCAGAGAGTTGGGCGGCTGGAGAGCCCCTGGGCACGCAGACGAGCTTCGGCGGACACGGCCGAGCCATTCCTGCGTGAGACGTCGTCGGCAAGGCGGTAGCGGAGGAGCTCGTTACCGCGCAATGGCGCGGCCGTGTTTCATGGGAGAAAGCGCTGCGCGCGGCGAAGAACCAGCGAAGTGAGCGACGGAGTAGCGGTGCGACCGTCTGCCCGCACAGACCGGTGCAGCGAGGACGCCACGCTGCTTTCGTTTCGCCGGGCCGGGGCGCAGCGTTAGCGGCACGGGAGACGGAGAATGATGAGGTGGCCCGCCTGTGAGCCGTCCCTGAGCGATGCGGCGAGAGAGGGCAGCCCGACGCTCAGCTCGAGAAAGCACGGCGAGCGTCCGCCATGGAGACGATGGAGCGA
Organism: Aegilops bicornis; assembly: GCA_021605145.1. Taxonomy (NCBI): domain Eukaryota; kingdom Viridiplantae; phylum Streptophyta; class Magnoliopsida; order Poales; family Poaceae; genus Aegilops; species Aegilops bicornis. The sequence goes on from JAHIAL010000017.1 coordinate 4,780,040, forward strand.
TGGAGCGATGAACCGACGGAAGGGAAAACCACGGCGCACCCCTACCTGGCGCGCCAAATGTCGGATGTGGGGTTCCGGCAAACCCTTAAGGTTCGAACACTGGGGTGTGCGCGAAGTCTTTCCCTCCTACCGATCTACGCTCTAGCTCGCTAAGATCTCGCGGACGAACTCCACCAAGTCACAACACAGAAAGAGACACGGGGTTTATACTGGTTCGGGCCACCGTTGTAGTGTAATACCCTACTCCACTGTGGTGGTGGTGGATTGCCTCTTGGGCTGATGATGAACAGTCTCTTGAGGTTGAGGTGTTCTTATGCGTGTGTTGGCTTCTCGATCTGTTCGAGTTGTCCCTCGGTTCGACCTCTTTTCTACTATGGTGGCTAGGTCTACTTATATAGGCCCTGGTCCTCTTCCCAAATGTTGAGCAGGAAGGGAGCCAACAACGGCGGGCAAATTTGAAGGGGGACAGCTAGTACAAGCTATCCTGACAAAAGCGGTCTTCGCCATGCAAAGCCCTCCTGGTGATGACACCGTCTTGGGCTCCACGATGACCTCCGCCTTGTCAGTCCTCCTGGTCTTGGTCTCGTTGCACCAATATGGCAACCTTTGCCCGATGCCTCGTGCTTGTTTAAATCTGCTGCTGCCTCCTTAGCACCAAAGAGGAAATGGGGACGCCACAGGCGTCTTGTTGGCGCCCGCCTGGCACCCGCCTGGCACCATTCGTCATGGCTCACGTCACGAGTGCCTCGTGAGGTTTGCCCCGCCTTGATATCTCCGCTCCTCGTGAGCCTGCCCGGCTAGGCCTCTCTAGAGGAAGTCTTGCATCGTCCACCTCGCGAGGCTTGGACCCTCGCGAATGTCTTGGATGCCTTGTTGATGAAGATGGGCCGTACGGCCCGCTGCCTAGCCATGTTGTGGGCCGCAGGCAGGCAAGTCTGGGGACCCCCGTTCCCAGAACGCCGACAGTGGGGTGGTCCCTGCGATCGAAGGTGATTGGACAAGAAGACCATGGGTTGAACTTTGGGGCGACTGGCTCCATCGCATAGACGTCCCTCAGTGCATGCTTCCGTTCCCGCTTGGGAATATGGGTTGCGTATATCATGTTTACCGTTTTCACTTGGGAGGATATTTCTTACGTCCTCGTGTTCGTGGACAAGGGGCTCCTCGTCTTCGTCGCTATGCAGCCCGTTTTCCTTGTTTTCGGCATTCAACTTGCCGGCCTGTTTGAACACCCAACATTCTTTGTTGGTGTGGTTGGCTGGTTTGTTGGGGGTGCCATGAATTTGACACGAGCGATCGAGTATGGGGTCCAAACTGGACGAGCCTGGATTGCTTCTTCTGAACGGCTTTTTCTGCTGACCGGATTTAGAGCCACTGAATCCGGCATTAACTGTCGTGTCTTCGGCATTGTCGCTGTTGTTGCAACGCTTGTGTCTATTGCTCCGTGGCCTGCCATTGCTATCTTTGGCATCTGAATTGCCAGGATTTCCTGATGTGTTGTTGCTGTGAGCCAGCCAACTGTCCTCGCCCGCACAAAAGCGGGTCATGAGTGTCGTGAGGGCTGCCATGGACTTCGGTTTTTCTTGGCCGAGGTGTCGGGCGAGCCACTCGTCGCAGATGTTATGCTTAACTGCCGCTAAGGCCTCGGCATCCGGACAGTCGACAATTTGGTTATTTTTAGTTAGGAACCGAGTCCAGAATTTCCTGGCTGATTCCCCTGGCTATTGAGTTATATGACTCAAGTCATCAGCATCCGGTGGTCGCACATAAGTACCCTAGAAGTTGTCAAGGAATGCCTCCTCCAAATTCTCCCAAGTGCCAATGGAGTTTGCAGGAAGGTATTGAGCCAATGCCAAGTAGGTCCTTTGAGTTTTAATGGGAGGTACTCGATGGCATGTAGATCGTCGCCGCGGGCCATGTGGATGTGGAGGAGGAAATCTTCAATCCATACCGCGGGGTCTGTTGTACCATCATATGATTATGTTTACGGGTTTAAAACCTTCCGAATTCATGATCCATTACTTCATCGATGTGAAGCATAGGGGTGTGTGGCTCCTACATGCGGGCTATATCCGCAGCCAGCAGTTCATACGAAGTCTTGTCTGCAATGTTGGCCCGCCAGATTTGCTTTAGTATATCCGTGACGGCCATCGTACGTCACGTGTTGAAGCGCCCCATGATCCCGCGAATCGATCTTGCATGTCACTGCTTTTGTTTTCCAATATATCGCATACAGGTCTTGCGTGTTACCCGGGCCTTGGTATTTTTGTTCGACTTACTGACGGCGAAGTGCGGGCTGGAATTTGGCACGATATGCCGCTTTGTCTTGGCCACGAGGTGGCGATCGGCCGCATCATATCACTGGAGGCGTGAGGCTTTAATGCTTCACCTCCTCGAGTTGGGGTAGCAACCCTACGGCAGGGTAACTTTTGGTTGGGCGCTCGAGCTTGTATTCCTCGGCCGCTAGGACCTCGGTCCATCTATCCGCTTAGCAGATCTTGGTCAGCTTTAATGTTGTTGCTTTTTCTTGGGCTTTTTGGTCGAGGCTATAAGCCCGGCTACTGAAGCGCTCTGCTCGACGGGATCCTCGAGCCACGATAAATTCTTCGTCAGCCGAGGCTCACCTCGCTTCGGAGAGGCATGGTAATTGTCATCCTCTGATTCTCACTCGTCCGCCTGTTCCTTAGGGCTAGCTTGCCCATCCTCCCGCTCGAGGTCCTGGCCGAGGATTGTCTTCGCCTTCGGCATTATCTCGTGCAGCGTTATTGTTTCTTGTGCGGTATCACCGCTTTTTGCTATGGCGATGGAGCTTGAAGCGGCGCCCCGTTGACGCCGGGTGCTTAGATTGCTTCTCGAGGATTATCCTCTCGCTGCCTTATTGCAATCGCTCTCTTTGGGGGTGTCCACCATGTATATATCATATGATGAGGTGGCAGTCCACCGTCCTGTGGGCAGTGGTTCCTGTTCATCTCCTACATCGTCGTCCACACCGTCGATGTCTTCGGAGCCGAAATTGAGCATGTCGGTTAAGTCATCGACAGTGGCTATCAAGTGGGTGGTGGGTGGGGAACGAATTTCTTCGTCGTCCGCTCCCCACTCAAGCCGGACATAGTTCGGCCAAGGGTCTCCTGACATGGAGAGAGACCTTAATGAATTTAGCACTTCACCCAGGGGCGAGTGCTGAACGATACCCGCGGAGGAAAACTACATGATCGGTGCCCAATCAGATTCGATAGGTACGGACGCAGGCGGTTCGGAGCCCGTGGCCGGGGACGAATCCAAGTGTCCGCAACACGAGTGTCTCATAGGAGGTGAAATCAGTATTCCAGCTCTATCACCACCGAGTGTGCGGCCTCCGTGGCGGGTCCATCCACCCGTCCTTGGACGGCGACCTCTGCTCAGTTAGGGCGGAGTAGCCATGTGTGTGATCTCCTAAACACCGTCCAATGGCAGAGTTAGGTCATGCTCGTCATGACTGTGCGGCGCACCTGGCATAGGCTCGAATCCGTCAAAGATCAAGTCTCTGCGGATATCGTCCGTATATTTTAAATTTCCAAACCTGACCTGACGGCCAGGGGCGTAACTCTCGATCTGCTCCAAATGGCCAAGTGAGTTGGCCCACAGTGCGAAGCCGCCGAATACAAAGATCTGTCCGGGGAGGAAAACCTCACCCTGGATGGCATCGTTGCCGATGATCGAAGGAGCCATCAAGCCTTATGCGACGACGGTCACGCTGAACTGTCAATGAAAGCACCAATGTCGATTGTCACAAACCGGGCGGATCTCAGGTAGGGGTCCCAACTGCGTTTGCCTAAAGCCGGATGGTACAGGAGGCGGGGTACACAATGTTTACCAGTGTTCGGCCCTCTTAATGGAGGTAATACCCTACTTCCTGCTTGATTTGTCTTGATGATATGAGTATTACAAGAGTTGATCTACCACGAGATCGTAGAGGCTAAACCCTAGAAGCTAGCCTATGATTATGATTGTCCTTGTCCTACGGAATAAACCCTCCGGTTTATATAGACACCGGAGGGGGCTAGGGTTACACAAAGTCGGTTACAAGGGAGGAGATCTACATATCCGAATTGCCAAGCTTGCCTTCCACGCTAAGGAGAGGTCCCATCCGGACACGGAACGAAGTCTTCAATCTTGTATCTTCATAGTCCAACAGTCCGGCTGTCCGAGGACCCCCTAATCCAGGACTCCCTCAGTCATCGCCCGCCTCAAGGTGATCAAGGAGTCGGAGGGCCTCAAGGCGTCCGACTTGCTACTCGCCTTCGTGGTGCGCCGAGTCCTCCCGCTCCAAGGCCGGCCTCACATCATCAGTCAGATGAGTGGGCATCGCGACCCATGTCGGATGTGCACCCAGGAGATGCCAACTGCTAAGGTTGGCTATCTGGTGAATGAGATCGCCAACCTCAAGCTCGACCCGGAGGAGTGGCGGTTCGGCAAGCAGCCGTACTCCCGCGTAGATCCGCCGCCTATGGTAGGCTCTTGATTCTTTTCTTTTCCTCTTGCCGGGTTCTCTCTTGCCGGCTTCTCTCTTGCCGGCTTATCAACTCGACCATGATGCAGGTCCTCCCCCTCCAGTTGGAGGCCAACATCGACTTCATGTCGGACCGGGACGTGAGCGATGTGGCGGACCCCGACTTGGGGGCGGCCGCCCTGGAGGACGACGCCACAGGCGGTGGTGGTGGAGCCGGCGACTCTGTGGGAGGAGGAGGCATGGAGGACTGGTCGGATGACGACGACGAGGAGGAGGAGGAGGTCTGCGCCCGCCTGCCGCCCGACAGCGTGCACAAGCTCTCCTCAGGCCAGAGCAACCGCTGACCAGCGGTGGGCCGAAGCACCATGCTGGCGCTATTCGGTAGCCACTCCAAGAAGGCCAAGCACTTTCAGCGCCATGACTAAGAACATGGTCACATAAGGCGGCTAGGCTGCCACAAGAGGGCCCCCAAGCAGCCTCCGATGGTGTCGGCATAAGTCCTCAGCCTTTCTTGTGTCTTCTTTTGTTCTTTTACCTTGTCGACTCCTTCTAAATCTCCGTCCGACCCTTGTCTTGAGCAGGGCCCCGCTCTCTCTTGAGCGGTCGACCTCAGCCTCCGTCGTTAGGGTGGTGGAGGGCTCCACCAACAACCGCTGTATAGACCCGGCCCCCGATCTTCGGGAGGCGCAGGAGAGGAACGCATGGGAGGTGCGGGAGGAGAAGGAAGCCACCGGCAAGAAGAAGGCGGAGGCCGACAAAGGCGGCCGCAACCAAGCCCGAGCAGCGGATGTGACGCCATGACGGCAAGGCCCAAGCCGACGCCGCGGCCAAGAAAGGGGCGGAGGATGCCGCATGCCGGCAGATCCCGCAGCTCATCACCCCCCTGTGCTCCGCGCCACCAGCGCCAGAGTTCTCGGCGCCAGCTGGGGGCGACGACAATGAGCAGCTGGTCACGGAGAGGGACGGCGGTGATGTTGTCTTGCGGAGGTGGAGGTGCCTCGCGACCGCCCGACTATGATAGCCTTAGGGCAGCCACTGTCACCATTAGTGACGCCATCCGGGCGAGGCGAGCTGGTGGGCTCGGCTCCCACGGCCCGTACTCTAGTGCGTCGTCGTGTGGAGAAAGTGGCATCGGCACCGAGGCCGGTGGAGGTCGGGAGCGCCAGCTCATCGGCCCCTAAAGCCGATACCACCAGCACCGCGCCGGCAGAGTGGGTGCGCGGGGGCGGGATGAGCACCTTGATCAAGGCGGGGCAAGATGTCCAGGCCGATTTCAAGGCCAAAGCTGCCGCCCTCTCGTAATGCATGAAGGCGTTAGTGAAGACGCGGGCCACCGTTGTAACATCCCAAAATTCTAAGTTTTGGAATGTTATATTAAATAAATAACTATGCTTGTTGTTTGATTGTTGTTTGATTGATTGAGTGAATTTGAGTGGCATTTGAAGTTTTAGGAAGATTTTGAGTTGATGGGATTTGAATTCAAAATTTGGCGCTTGAAATTTATTTCAAAACTATGCCTGACAAATACTTGAGAAAAAGTATGAGAGGAGTAAACATGACACTCCAAAAATGTCAGATGAAAAACTTTGCCAAAAAGTTTGAATTCAAATTTGATTTTATTTGGGATTTCTAGAAAATGATTTTTTTTAAAGTTTGAGTTTTGCCCCTGGAAAAATGTTCAAATTGTAGGGAATATTCCCCTGATCATTTTGATATATAAATGTCCTATATAAAAAATATATATATTATCTCTCTCTCCCTATTTCAAAAAAATAGAAAAACCCCTGCTTGACCCAGCTAATCGGCCCAGCCAGCCGAGGTCGCCCACCTGGGCTGGAACAGCCAACCGGCCACTGAGCCGGGCTTGGCCCGAGCCAACCCGACCGAACTCCCTCCCCTCGGTCGCCTCGACCGATCCGCCCTCCTCTCCCAGCTGACACCCCGACCCCACCCCTTCCCTCCTCCCGCAAGCCACGACCGGATCACGCCAGCTGAATCCCGGACTTCTCGGGATCGCCTCCCGATTCGCCCCCTCCTCCAAGCCGGTCCCCCCCCTCTCTATATCCCCCCCTCGCCCCGTTCCGCACCTCGCCGCGCCGAAAAACCTCTCCCCTCGCCCGCAATCGCGGGCCAGCGCCGCCACGCGCCATTGCCCCTGTTCGCCGCCCAGAACCCCTCGAGCACCCCGACCACCTCGAGCTCGCCTGAGTCCACCCGAACTCCTTGCTCCACCACGCGCCCGAGGCCTTCGCCATCGTCCCCGACCACCGTGAGCCGCCCGCCGACGACGCTTCGAGCCGCTTCGACCGCGGCCGTCGGTGAAGTCGCCGGAGATCTTCCCACCGTCCGATCTAAAAGCGAACGCGTTAGATCGTAATCCCGAAGGGTAGGTTTATTTTAAATAAACCGGTTTAGATCGGTTTAGTTCGGTTTAAGTCACGGTTTTATTAGACCGCCCGACTAGGTTTAATTTCCCGCTGCGTTTTAGTTATATTACGCCGATGCGTTAGATAGGACCATTAGCCCAGTTTTTCCTTTTAGTTAATTTTTTCGTTTCTGTTTTTAACAGAATAGTTTCAGTTTTGTAAAATTCATATCTTTTAATATACTTAATATTTTTTATTGATTCTTTTTTTGTTAGTTTGCAAATTTGTTGTATTTTCTGTAGAAAATATGTTTAGTCATGTTAAAAGTATTAGAAATTGTTTTATTTTAGATTTAGACAGATTAGTAATTCTACTATAAAATGAGTTAGGAATATTATTTTTTAGTGATTCTTTTTTGTCACAACTTTGTTTTGACCTTACCTAACTGTAGGAATTTATTTAGGTATTTTAGATTTAATAAAAAATATTAGTTTTAATCAGAATCCTGTTATTCCTATTTATTTAACTAGCTACTGTTTTCCTATTGTTTTAATTAGCAAATAATTTTATTTTTCCTATGTGATAGTTTATTTTAGATTAGTTTATGTAGCTTTAGAACATGAACTTTTATTTGAAATAAATAAAAATTTATTCTATTTTTTCTTACTAGTTTTGTTTTAAGAATAATTAGAGCTTTAATTTAGCTTTTATGGATTTTCTTTTGCTAGTAAAACTTTATGAAAAATACTTTCATTAACTTAGTTGATTTAAATTTTACTTTCTTCTAAAATTATTAGTTTAGTATTTTTCTTTGTTAAGTTTTACTTAGGATAAAACTATTTTTTGTGTTATGTGAGTTTTCTTTAGTAGTTTCATCATGTAGTTTTCCTTTGTTTTATTTGGTGTCCCTTGTTATGTTGCCTTTTATTTGTTGGTTTTATTATGAGTGTTAGAATTATTTGCTAGGATGTTTTCTTATATGAATGCTATGTTTGACTATATAGATTTACATCGGAGTGACGATTAGTTCTACCAAGTCATTTTCTCGACAAATAAGTTATTATCTTCATCAAGTAATACCGAGGCAAGTTCACTTTGACCATGTTTTTCATACCTATGTGTTTTATTGCATCTAGTGTCATCTTCGCAACAATCCCTCCAGTAGTGACATTGAATCCTTGTAGTTGAGTAGTATGCATGAGGTAGGAACCCATCACCACATTACCAAGCCCGGACGTTATTTATTTTAATGCTACGCTATAGTAGACGGGGTTGGTATGAGTGCTTCGGAGTGGTGTGAGAATGGAGGATCTACGTCAATGACGACAACTCCATGATGGAATCTGCAAGGACTGCATCTTCAAGGCCTCAAGACTTCAAGACTCAAGACAAGAATTCAATACACACTCTTTGGGTGAAGGACAGTTGACGGGCACCTTGGAGAAACCAGTGGTTGGCGGGATGCATGGAGAAAGCGCCATGACATCTTGCGGAAAGCTTCACCCAGACTCAAAGAGACGGAAGAATACTTCATGCCCCTGGAAGCTTACCTATGCAACCGCAAGTCACTATGGGCTCACGGCTTGGTTGACCTTAGTTGTGACTACAGCTGGGACGGTGCTAGCGGATGTAGAACTACGGTAGGATTGGATGAGCACGGACGGTGGTCGAGGAACTCTTCGGAAGACCATGTTTGATCGTCTTGTTCTCAAACACCTCGAAGTGCGAGAACGTAAAAGAGGGATCGAATCTTGCGGGTAAAGTGTACAAACCTCTGCAGAGGGTTAAACCTAATCGATTAACCCGTGTCCCGATTCACGGACAATTTGAGCATCCGGACTTGGATCTATCTCGTAACTCTCAACACCGGATTGATAACTTAATTGTGGGCAACTTATGATGATTTTGGGCTATGAGACATCGGTTGGCGGAACCATGTCATGATAGAAAACTCCATAGTACAGACTTCATTTATTCCTTTGATGTAGGGAAAATAAATCAGCTTTTACGCATAAACAAAACTCAAACACACAGAGCCACAAAGCCATATTGCATATAGTATAGTTTTATCATCTGTTTTCTCATGTTGTGATCTTGCGGTACATTCAATGTATCGACCTACACGGCTGCAACGTATCATGTTGCGAATACTTTCTTCCGACGCAGTAAGAGTACTATGATGCGAGAGTTACGGTCTACACTCAACCTGCCGATGGCGTTGATGGGACTCCACACCCAACTATTTGTTTCCGCGGTGACTTATGAGGTATATATCAGTTTTACGTTAATTATACATGTGATTGCACTTTGATATATACATTGATGTACTGTGTGTGCCAGCATACTGATCCAGGGATGGCACAGCAACACAGAGGCTTGACCGTCTGAGGTCGGGTCGCTACAACCGTCCGGGTACGTAAATTGCTTTTTGCTTTTGATTTCTATAATCTTCGGTGGGGGCACGCCAGGTTGTAGTGCGAATTGAACATAACATGTTGCATGCATTATACACGTAGCAAAATATTTTAATTGAACATAACATGAATTCAAAGTTTTAATGGCATTTGTAGTGCGAATTGATTTGGTACAGTACACGGGACTAGACTCTCTTGTGTGGTGCGAATTGAGTTCTTTTTGTTTTTTTGTCGAGGAAAGTGCGAATTGATTTGGTACAATACACGTTAGGGTTGTCCGAAAATTTCAACCCGCACATTGTTACCCTGAAATATTTAAGATATATATTTGTCTCGTTGTGCTCCGAAAACTCCCACCATCTCAACCTGCGCCTTGCTATCCCAAAATTACAACGCGTGGGAAAACTCCCACCTCCTGCAAAATCCCGACACGCGAAATGCTCGTGATACCCCTGAACCGAAAGAACCGCCTAGCTCAAATCGGTGGGGGTACTTTCGTAACTTACCTTTGGACAAACGCGTCCCTAAGCCATGGTTCCCCCCTCCCATCCCATCCGCCCACCCATTCGTACATCGAGGCCGCGAAAACCTGCGAAGCCCCACACCCTCCTCCGTCTACCAGCCAGCCAGAGCCTCTTCCCCGACGACGTCGTCCACAACAACACCTTGACGTCCCTCAGCCACCGCACCGGATGAGGATCCGTCATTGATCTCGTCGTCCTGCCGATTTAGCCACCCCGTCCTCCACCTCCAAGGAGCTGCCCCGATGTTTCCCTCGTCTTTCGCGCCACCTCCAGGTCCCACCGCCGTCTTCCACCTGCACCACCGGAAGAGCAGCATCATCACCGATTCCTCCGATGAAGCTGAGGCCTAATCGGCGCCACCAAAGAGGTTCTACACTAATCACCACATTTTCTTCTTGATTCGATCTCACGGTGCTGCCGGCGCTCGGTCCCGAGCCAACATGGGGCGTCTCCATCCACGGCGGCATCGCCGGCCACTTCCTCCACAGCGTTGCTCCCTTGGTGACGATGTCCACATCAGTAGGAGCTGCTGCTGCTTTGGCTCTCGCTCGCACTGCTGCTCTGCTCTTGCTCTCGATCCCCTGCCTAGTCTGCTCTTGCTCTTGCTCTTGCTTGCGCTATTGCTCTCGCTCTAGCTCTTGCTTGCACTGCTGCTCTACTCTTGCGCACGCTGCTTTTGCACGAGCAGCAGATCCTGCTCTCCCTCGAGCCCCTATAGCTGCTACCCGGATCTTTGCTACATCGACCATTGCCCGGCTCTCACAGCGTTCTTTGCTCCGGGCGCGGTTTCTGTCAACATCGCTTTTCTACTACTAGTGCGTTCTGTTTCAATAGTAAAATTCAGTTTCGACAGAAAAATTCTGTTTCGATAGTTAAATTCAGTTTCGACCATTACATTCAGTTTCGACAGTTACGTTCAGAGATGAGCAGCTGATGTATTTTACATCTAGCACTTTGTGCTTATGTATTTTATGCGATCTATTGGAGATGTTATTAGAATTCCACTTAGATTAACGTTGTCTCTCTTGTCCTGCTTCAGCCTCGCCGTCGTACAACTCACCGAAGCTGCTCCAACGACGAAACCCTCCAAAACAGCGGAGCAACACCCCGGGCTCCTTCTCCAGACGCCTAAGATCTTCTTCCCCTCCTCCGACAGCCAAATCAGCCGGAGCATCCCCACCGACCAAGCCAATCACGCTGAGATCGACATGGCTTCACCAATGAGTAGGGATGTGGTCTGGGTCCAAAGTAGTAGAAGTAGCACAAAAACATTTTTTGAGTGTAGGCTTTTCCCTGCTCAAGCCTGCCTACTAGAATTGCCAGTGCTTGAAAGGAAAAGTGAAGGAAAAACATAGGAATTGCAAAGTTTCCTATGGTAGTACTATTCATGCATTTGGTTCAAAGGAATGGAGCAAGGGAAAACTGTAGGATTTGTTCCTTTAGTGTCCCCTTGAAAGAAAAACCGTAGGAATTTTAATAGCCACTTGTCCTCCTTTTCAAATTCCTATTCAAGAAGCACAAGACTAAGAGATAGTAACATAATAGCATTATAACCATACATTTTCTTGTGGTTTGACTTAATCTCACCATGCTTCTTTGCATCCTGTGATCTTCCAATTCTTGTGAACCAAACACCTGCAGTTAGCGGAAATCCTGTGTTTTTAAATTCTTTGTTTTGCACATGCATTCCTATCCTATTCCTGTGTATTTCCTATCCTTGCATTGTTAGAATCCTCAAATTCAAACAAGCCCTTACACAATTACTTCTGTTATGGATATGTGTCAAAGAAAACCTTTGTGGTTTGTCCCGCTCCTACTGCGATGTCGTCCACCCCAGCTCAGCTGCTCCAACGACGGAATGGTCCACCACAGCAGGGATCCGGCCTCCAGACTGTCTTTCGCCGCCTCAGATCTTCTTCACCGCGGCCGACCAAGACAACTGCAATACCATCAACAACCGAGCAGATGACCTCGAGGAGTACACGGGTCCGCAAGAGATGTCACACTCTTTCGTGTCAACTTACGTTATGCATCGCTTAATATTACATGCTACTTTATTGTCCTGTTCACCGATTAGACTCTAAGTCAGCTCTAAACTAATGCTCAAACTTGAGTTTTTAAATGGTTGTGGGGTACATATCGGGGCCGCAATCAATAGTATCTATCTACTATCTGGTTAATCTCTGGTGTCTACTATGAGTTTCATGTTGGGTGCGAAACAAACAGTAAAGAAGCCATTATCTGTATTTTTTAACTGAAGCCATTATCACCTTGCTATCATTGGTTTTGGGTCTATCCACAGGTTGCTACCATCACTCTGGATTTCGCATGCACTCCTTACATAATCTCACTATGTTTTATTCCTATGCATATGGGTTATTGTACACAATGGAACTGAACATGTAGAGCAAAAGAGACGAGCCTTGCGTGGCAATAAAATTTCATGCAGACATCGCTCCATGGTGGGCGCAAAGGCAACCCCCCTCCACCCATTTTGGATTGTAATCAAGAGGAAGATAACTGTTCTGAGGGGGATTCAGAAGGAGAAGACCACTCCTATTTCCCCCCTGAGGTTTTCGCTCTAATTTGGCATGCTGATGTTGGTAATATCATGCATATGGCGCCTTGCATTTCTTACTTTATACATCATGTATGTCATCTGCTTAGTTTAGACATGCTTTGTGTGAATGCCATCTGTTTAGTTTCTTTATCGTATATGTGAATTATGCAACACCATCTTGTTTAGCCAGGCATCATATATGCGAATTTTGCAATGTCATCCTGCTTAATCAGTCATCTTATATGTGAATTATATCATGCCATCCTTTTTTTCATTACGTATTACATTTGTCAACAATGTTAGTACATTCAACTACTCTTCGTGCGCATCAGCCATTTGACACGGTGATGGAAAATTCTAGAGTGGAAACAAGGTCTTCAGAGCAGACTATGCTATCTGACGAAGCACATATCTCGCTAGTTACGGATAGCTCCTCGGAGGAGGATTCAGAGACAGATGACCAGTCCTATTTCCCACAGAGGTGTATGCTCTAACGTGGCAGGGTTATGTTGCTCATATCGTGTGGATGGTGTCTTGCATTGCCATGTCATTTGCTTAGTTTAGACATGCTTTGTGTGGATGCCACCTGTTTAGTGTCTAATTACCATATATGTGAATTATGCAATGCCATCTTGTTGCAAGATATTATATATGTGAATTATGCAATGCTATCTTGTTGCAAGGCATTATATATGTGAATTATGCAATGCCATGCTATTTAGCCAATCATCATATATGTGAATTATATCATGCTATCCTTTTTTTGTATTACATGTTCCATTTGCCGACAACATTTGTCTATTCAACTAATCTTCCTGTGCATCAGCCATTTGAAGCAGTGATGGAAGTATCTTGAGTGAAAACAAGGTATTCGTGAGCGAGAGAATGCTACTCGTGAAGCAGACATCTTCTTTGGTTACGTATAGCTCCTCGAGAGGAGGATTCCGAGACAGATGACCAGTCATATTTCCCCCCTGAGGTCTATGCTCAAACTTGGCAGGGTTATATTACTCATGTCATGCATGTTGTCTTGCATTAATTGCTTAGTTTTTACATCACATATGCAATTGCCCTCTGCTTACTTGCTTAGTATATAAATCATATATTTGAATTATATCATGCCATCATGTTTACATAGACAACATCTATCTGAATTATGGCATGCTAACCCATTTAATAAAGACATCATATAGTTATATCATGTCATCCTGTTTAGTGATTACAATCATCATATTTTGAATTATGTCATTCTATACGTGAATTATATCATGCTATCATGTTTCCATAGGCGTGCATGTATGTGAATTATGGCATGCCAACCTATTTAATAAATACATTATATAGTTATATCATGTCATCCTGTTTACATAGTCATCATATTTGGAACTATGTCTTTCCATCCTTTTTTAGTTAGCCATCATATATGTGAAATTGTGTCATGCTATCCTGTTTAGTTAGCCATCATATATGTGAAATTGTGTCATCCTATCATGTTTGGTTAGACAACATAAATGTGAATTATTTCATGCCCTCTTTTATTCCCCACTATCCATTGCACCTGTATATCATACAATGTCTGTACATTCAATTACTTTTCTTGTTTATCATCCATTTGAACTAGAGAGGGTGATGTCAGTATCTAAGGGAGTAACCACACGGTCTTCGTAAAAGATAGTGCTACCGATCGATGCAAGATAGAGCCACAGCTTGTACTTTCTGCCCAAGAACCAGCCCCACCACACATAACCCAAACTCTCATGATTGTACCCCTACCCAGTTGGACGTGAGAAACAGCTACACCCCTTCTAACCACAACCCCAAATAATAGTAACCGATTACGGTTGACACAACACTGCTATCTCCACCACAGAGCATCCAAACACGGCGGTTAGTAAGGGAACTGCAATGCCCAAAGCACGAGGACCACCACTCCGAAGACCAACTCAATGCTTAAAGCAGAAGAAGAATTGTTCTCAGGTCAGGTTCTATAGCTATGGTTCATACACCTTTTCTCTTGCATCACTGTATTTACTCATACCAACTATTTTCAAATTTGAAGGATAGAATTGAAACTCCAATGGCACAACATGTATGTTTTAAACCTGTTTCTTTAACCGGTTTGCTGCAGTTACTTGCTCTATGTTGATTTCAGTTTCAATTGAATAAACAGTTATGTTCTCATGTCATGCACATTACAAGTGTTGTTATTTCTCTGTAGTTTCCCACAGTTATATTCTGTCTATTCTACTTTGTCTTAAACATATATTATTTAAACTATGTCTTTATCTTGATTTGGCAACAAAAACTAGAATGATATAGACCATAAAGTGACCATGGTACATAGATATATGTTTGTTTCATGTTTTTATCCTGTCCACTTTACTACTGAACTGATTTACCAAAAATGAGTTTCATATACAACATGGTAAACCTGTGGCGTGTCTCGCTTGTTTCTTTTAGAATGCGGACAAAATATTGGAGAAGAGTACCTGCTATGCAATGGTAAAGGAAGTAATGCAGATAAGGTTCAAGATAGTGAGACATCCCTATGGTCTCCAAGAAAGCTAATAAAACTATCTTCGACGAATTGAGACAACCCAAAAGTCCCGCCTTGATGTACTGTTTGAGATTCGGGCCACAACGCCGCACAAGCTCTTCAAACTCATTTGCCTGAATCAGTTTGTCTTCTTGAGTCTCAACTTCAATTTGAAAGACATCAATCGACGGATGTGCTGACCTGCATTGAAGGACCCAGGAAGCCCCTGCAGAATTCAGATGCATACTTTACGGTGCAACAAAGAAGCGTTACTGGAGGATTTAAGCGCCAAACAAGATAAAGTTAATAAGCTTGCTAAGCATCTTGCCGACATTATGGGTACCTAGGATATTGTTTCTTGAGCTCTTGAAGTGGTTTCGAGTTATGGACTTGTTTTGTTGCCGGTGTTTATTTGCACCGGTCGACAACTTTGACAACCAAAGTGTATGTGATATGTCGCTTTGTTCCCTATATTTGCACCGGTGGCGAACATTGATGTCCGATGGATGTAATATATGTGTAATAGCCGTGATGTACCTAAGCGTAAGTTGCTTGCTTATTTATTTCCTTGTTGTCTTGTTTATTTGTTTGCTTGTAGTCGATGCAGTTCTTTTTAGTGGTTTGCTAGTGGCGCAATAACCTATTTTGTGAAACTAGGCCACAATAACCATGGGCTACATATTTCTTGTGGTAGTGACCATGGGCCTCCCACGGGTCAGTAGAAACAATGGGCCTTCTCGGGCCATAGAAACAATGGGCCTTCTCTTGGTAGAGAAACAATGGGCCTTCTACGGGCCGTAGCATCAATGGGCCTTCTATGGGCCGTATGATCCATTGGCCAAACATGGGCCAATAACAAACCGCATTATGAGAAAACGGCCCAATGGATTAGAGTTGGAATCGTCCGTTCATGGGCCGACCATAACGGGCCATCGTTAATCGGCCGTATTTGATGACGCTATGAGAAAACGACCCAATGGATTAACGGGCCACAAATGGGCCGACTATAACCATCGGCGAATTTGGCCCTGCACAAGGTAAAAGGCCAAGAACGGGCGTAAATAGCTGAATCTTTGGAAATGAGCCCAAGAATAAATGGGGCCTGAGAAGGCCGAAAGATAACACGGGTTGGAAATGGCCCAATGGAATAATGGGCCGTTAATCGGTATAAAGCGGTACACTGTTCATTACGGGCCAGTTTCACCACGGGCCATTAATGGACAAGAGTTACAAAGGGCCTCATATGGGCGAAGAAGACGTCATGGGCCATACATGTGCGGAGAAGTTACAACGAAGGAATCATATTGGTTGGCCCGGATGAAGCTTGGGCTTAATTCGGATAGGCCGTAAAGTGAGCCGTGAGTTAGCCGGGTCAGTAAATGGACTATACTACGAACATGCCGTTAGCATGCTTTTCACGGAATGACGCTAGCTTTTGACCAAGTCAAACGGGCCGGCCTTTTCACCGGAATGGGCCTCTGTTGGGCCGTGCCACATGTCAACGTATCATAGGTGCCTCCTGTCTAATGAGTGGATGACAACTGTCCCAACGGTGAGACGACACGTGGTTCCTCTGGCCATTGAGAATTTTACACGTGGAAAATCTCCATTGGTCCGGGCTGTTAACGGGTTATTAGATCCAAAACCGGACCCGATAACTTAACAACGCGACCCGTTATGGTGGATGCCACGTGTCGGTTACCCTTGGCAAGCACTTCCATGACGCACCATTTATAAATGCCGTGGAAGTGGACACTTCTGTGATGATAATTTTGGTAATGTCATGGAACACTTCTACGACAACACATGTATGATTATCTTGATTCTGTCATTAAATCATCATTGATGTACATGCATGACAGAAAACGTAACCTACTATGACAAACACGTATCATCACGGAAGTGTATTTTTTTGTAGTGATAATAGATCTAAACATATAATCTTGCACCAAACAAACCGGCTAGCATCAACTACAGTATGTAATTAACACTACTAGTCACCCACAGGTACCAATCTAAGGTTTTGATACAAAGATTGAACACAAGAGATGAACTAGGGTTTTGAGATGAGATGGTGCTATTGAAGATGTTGGTGGAGATTGGCCCTCCACGATGAGAGGGTTGTTGGTGATGACGATTACTTCAATTTCCCCTCCCAGAGGGAAGTATCCCCGGTGGAATCGCTCTGCTGGAGAGCAAAAGTGCTCCTGCCTAGGTTCTGCCTCGAGATGGCGGTGCTCCATCCCGAAAGTCCTCCCCTCATTTTTTCTAGGGTGAATGACCTTATATACCAGAAGATGGGCACCGGAGGCTGGCCAGCCCACTACCCACCTGTATGCGCTTAGAGGTAGGCACACCACAGTGCCTAGTGGGCACCTGGGTGGCCCCCTCTAGTATTTCTTCTCTCCAATATCTTTTATATATTCCAAAATAAATATCAATAAAATTTCAGCTCATTAGGAGATGTGCAGAATAGGTATTTCTGACATAGCTTTTTCAGGTCCAGAATTCCAGTTGCTGGTAATCTCCCTCTTTGTGTAAACCTTGCATATTGTGAGAGAAAAGGCATTAGAATTACTCCACAAAGTGTTATATTGAATAAAAACACTATAAATAATGACACATCCATTTTGCATCATGTTTTCCTACTGTTATTTATAATGTTTTTATGCACAACAATGCTTTATGGAGTAATTCTTATGTCTTTCTCTCATAATATGTAAGGTTTACACAAAGAGAATAATACCCTGGAATTCGACATGAAAAACTCGTCGAGATACCTATTCTGCACATCTCCAAATGAGCTAAAATTTTACGGAGAATTATTTTGGAATATATAATAAATACCGGAGCAAATAACCACCAGAGGGGGGCTGCCTGGTGCCCACAAGACACCAGGGCGCGCTAGGCCCCTAAGCACGCCTACGGTGGTGGTGGTCAGCCCAGCCACCTCCGGTGCCCATCTTAGTGTATATAAGGTCTTTTGACCTAGAAAAAAATAAGGAAACGACTTTCGATGGGCGCCTGCCTCGAGGCGGGACTTGAGGCGGGAGCACTTTTGCCCTAGTGGAGCGATTCTCGAGGGAACTTCCTCCCCGAGGCGTGAAATCAAAACCATCACATCACCAACAACCCTCTCATCTTTGGGAGGCCAATCTCCATCAACATCTTCAACAACACCATCTCATCACAAACCCTAGTTCATCTCTTTGTGTCCAATCTTTTGTACCGGAACCTCAGATTGGTACACTGTAGTGACTAGTAGTGTTGATTACATCTTGTAGTTGATTACTATATGGTTTATTTGGTGGAAGATTATATGTTTAGAATCATTGTGTTGTTTAATACCCCTCTGATCTTGAGCATGAATATCATTTATGAGTAGTTACCTTTGTTCTTGAGGTCACGGGAGAAGTCACATTGTAAGTAATCATGTGAATTTGATGTGTGTTCGACATTTTGATGATATGTATGTTGTGATACCCTTAGTGGTGTTATGTGAATGTCAACATGACACTTCACCATTTTTGGGCCTAAGGGAATGCATTGTGGAGTAGTTATTAGATGATGGGTTGCTAGAATGACAGAAGCTTAAACCCTAGTTTACGCGCTACTTCGTAAGGGACTGATTTGGATCCATATGTTTAATGCTATGGTAGGATTTTGTATTAATACTTTTTTCTCGTAGTTGCGGATGCTTGCGAGGGGGTTAATCATTAGTGGGAGGCTTGTTCAAGTAAGAACAACACCCAAGCACCGGTCCACACACATATCAAATTATCAAAGTAGCGAACGTGAATCAAACCAACATGATGAAAGTGACTAGATGAAATTCTTGTGTGCCCTCAAGAATGCTTTGCTTATTATAAGAGACAATTTTGGCCTATCCTTTGATACAAAAAGGATTGGGCTACCTTGCTGCACTTTATTTACCGCTACCATTACTTGTCCATTACAAATTATCTGATGTAGGGTAGAACCCTAATTGCTCAATCTTTTACAAAAGGAGTGGATCCCAACGAGGAACACGAAGAACATGAGGAGAAACACGAGGGAAAACACGAGAGAATCACTCAAACCAACAAGATTCGGTCACAAATATGCTAGATCCTCGAAACACAAAAGAGATACAAGATCCACGATCAACAAGGGACGATACAAGTAGCACGTTCTTCTTCGTGAGGAGGTCTTGAAGGTATTCCCATTAGGGGTCTTGAATCCACTTGAGGGGGATCTTCTCCGTAGAGGTCGTGAACTCCTAAGGAGGAGGGGATCAAGTGGAGAGCAAAGCTTCTCAATGAGCTACTACTTTGCTAACCCTAGAAAGAGGAGGAGAAAGAGTATATATAGTCTAGGTGGGTGAAGGGTTACATGGGCCTCGGCCCTTTACTGTCGGCCTTGTTGCTCTCTTGATAGGAGGCCCCAGTTTCTGGCAGTGGGGCCTGGATGTCCAGGAGCCCTGTAGGTGCTTGGCGGCTGGGCGGATACTGTGGCTGATGCTCCAGGGGCCAGATGTCTGGGTCATGGCCGGATGTCCGGGTCCTGGGAGCTGTTCTTGACTCCTTCTGTAGGTTCTCTTCATCCATGGACTTGGGGACTTGCCCTACCCCCTGGGCGCGCCCCCCTACCTCGTGGCCGCCTCGGAGACCCCCCCTGACTTGTTCCCAATGCCAAAACCTCTTATATATACCCAAACTTCCGAACATAACCTAGATCGGGAGTTCACGCCGCATAAGCCTCTGTGTAGCCACGAAAACCAATCGGGACCTGTTCAGGCACCTGGATCTTTGGAGGGGGATCCCTCACTGTTGGCCATATTCATCATCCCGGCGCTCTCCATGACAAGGAGGGATTAGTTCACCCTCGGGGCTGAGGGTATGTACTAGTAGCTATGTGTTTGATCTCTCTCTCTCTCGTGTTCTTGAGGTGAATGCGATCTTGATGTATCGTGAGCTTTGCTATTATAGTTGGATCTTATGATGTTTCTCCCCCTCTACTCTCTTGTAATGGATCGAGCTTTCCCTTTGAAGTTATCTTTTCGGATTGAGTCTTTAAGGTTTTGAGAACACTTGATGTATGTCTTGCATGTGCTTATCTGTGGTGACAATGGGATATCACGTGATCTACTTGATGTATGTTTTGGTGATCAACTTGCGGGTTCCGTGACCTCGTGAACTTATGCATAGGGGTTGGCACATGTTTTCGCCTTGACTCTCCGAAGTAGAAACTTTCGGGAACTCTTTGAAGTTCTTTGTGTTGGTTGAATAGATGAATCTGAGATTGGGTGATGCATATCGTATAATCATACCATGCGGATACCTGAGGTGACATTGGAGTATCTAGGTGACATTAGGGTTTTGGTTGATTTGTGTCTTAAGGTGTTATTCTAGTAGAACTCTATGATAGATCGAGCGGAAAGAATAGCTTCATGTTATTTTACTACAGACTCTTGAATAGATCGATTAGAAAGAATAACTTTGAGGTGGTTTTCGTACCCTACAATAATCTCTTTGTTTGTTCTCCGCTATTAGTGACTTTGGGTGACTCTTGTGTTGCATGTTGAGGGATAGTGATATGATCCAATTATGTTATTATTGTTGAGAGAACTTGCACTAGTGAAAGTATGAACCCTAGGCCTTGTTTCAACGCATTGCAATACCGTTTGTGCTCACTTTTATCAATAGTTACCTTGCTGTTTTATATTTTCAGATTACAAAAACCTATATCTACCATCCATATTGCACTTGTATCGCCATCTCTTACATTAACTAGTGCACCTATACAATTTACTATTGTATTGGGTATGTTGGGGACACAAGAGACTCTTTGTTATTTGGTTGCAGGGTTGCTTGAGAGAGACCATCTTCATCCCTCGCCTCCACGGATTGATAAACCTTAGGTCATCCACTTGAGGAAATTTGCTACTGTCCTACAAACCCTCTGCACTTGGAGGCCCAACAACGTCTACAAGAAGAAGGTTGTGTAGTAGACATCAAGCAGTTTCTGGCACCGTTTGCCGGGGAGGCGAGTGCTTGAAGGTATATCTTTAGATCTTGCAATCGAATCTTTTAGTTTCTTGTTTTATCACTATTTTAGTCTATAAAATAAAACTACCAAAAAATGGAATTGAGGGTGCCTCATATGCTTCATCTTTTTAATGTCTTTCGTGAAAATGATGGGAAGGAAAATTGTGCTCAAGTACTAGAAGAAGAATTACATAGAATGCTTGGCAAAAAATATGTGAATGATGAGCATGATTGCAATGTTGTTAGTATGAATTCTTTGAATACCCATGATGCTAATGATATGCAAAGCCACAAGCTTGGGGATGCTATGTTTGATGAAGATGATATGTTTAGTCCCCAAGTTTTGATGAGCCAATTTATTATGATGCAAGCATGCCTCCTATTTATGATGATTATTGTGATATGACACGTATGCTATAAAGCATAAAGATAACCATGAAACTTGTCATCATGATTTTTAATTTTCAATTGGATTATGCCCTCACATGATAGTTATATTTTGTTGAGTTTGCTCCCCACTACTATTCATGAGAAGAAATTTGCTTATGTGGAGAGTAATAAAAATTCTATGCTTAGGCATCGTGGAAAGAATGCTTTATGTGATAGTTATATTGTTGAATTCATTCATGATGCTACTGAAAAATTATTATGAGGGAATATATGCTTGTAGGAATTGCAATAATATCAAGTTTCCTCTCTATGTGCTTAAAATTTTCAAGTTATGCTTGTTTTTGCCTTCCTATGCTAGTTGATTATTGGTCCCATAAATTGTTTGCTCAAAAATCCTATGCATAGGAAGTGGGTTAGACTTAAATGTGCTAGTCATATTCTTCTTCATGATGCTCTCTTTATGTTTCAATTCTTATATCTTTTATGAGCATCATTGAAATCATCATGCCTAGCTAGGGGTGCATTAAACGTTAGCGCTTGTTGGGAGGCAACCCAATCCACTTTGAGTCTGACAGGCGCCTCCACACTCTTCTTCAAGGTCTTCGACGCGTGGGCACGCCGTTTGGAGTGGTGCTCTGGAGAGAGCGCCAGGTCATCGTACACTCGATCGCAGCCAGCTCCATAGCGGCCGAAGTTCTTGGGAGTCAGGCAGCTCATGAGCTTTTACGAGACTCAGGAGACGAGCTGACAGCATACATCCTCCGAAGCTCTCGCCAGCGCCGAGAGCAAGGCCTGGCGTCTGGCCGCCGCCACCGGGCCCGTCTGGATGGGGTTGGCGCCAGCCTTGCGGCTTACTTGTTGATGATGGCGTCCGCCACGGGAGGTGTAGATAGGATTCCCCTTAGTAATAAATTTTTTGTTTCCTGCGGAGGATCACGAATCACCCCGTGGGGGCATGTAAGTGTCTGTAATGTCTTTCACGCTTATCTTCCTTGTTATAAAAACTTAGTGAACGCACATCCCGTTAAGGCTCGCCTTTCTTTTCTCGCGATAGCTTGTTGCTCTACCGATGGGTCCCGGGTCTCAGAGGCAGCTACAGCCGTCCGGTATGCTGTGTCGCGTGCCGTGGTCAAGGCCAAAGAGGTCGTGGCCCGAGGTCTAGTAGAGCCCCTGAGGCGCGATGCTCGGAGAGGCCCCCTTAGCATCCAAGCAGCCATGGTAAAGGCGAGAAAGGAGTTGGCGTGGCCACAACGGAGGGGTTGCGGCAGGCATGAGCGTCCATTAGGCCCAAACATTTAGCCGATCCGGGTGCGTGACTTATCTCGTTGATCTTGTGGTGACTCCTGACATGGCGCCAGAGCTGCGCGCCTACTTGAGCGGCATAGCTAGTCCGATCCACACGGGTTTCCCTTCCTGCGGGCTCTCCTTAGTGCTCTACGTCCTCAGGTCCCGGCCCTCGAGCGAGCTCAGCCGCCGCTGGTATGCCAGGTCGCGATGCCATGGGCAAGGCCAGGGGTGAGGGCTGGAGAGCCAAGGTAAACTCCTGAAGTCGCGATGTTCAGAGCCCCCTTTTAACGATGCAAGCAGATTGCATAGGGAAAAAGGAGACTCGCGGTGCCGCTCTGCTATCCTTCCCTCGGGACTTCCACAGTGAACGAGCACAAGAAGGAACATGGGTTGACCGCTATCTGGTATTAGCCTTTGTCCACTGGTTGCTTCCTGGTGGCGGCCACCACCGAGGAGCCTTGTGAGGGTGGCACAGCAGCGTCGCGAGCCGAGCTCGACCACTCAGATTTTGGTCGTCGGCGAGGGACGGACCTATGCACCAGCTGCAGTGCACAGGTTTTGGTGAAAGAAAGCCTGGGAGGCGATGATTGAGCTTGACGATAGCTGTTTGCGGGTTAAACAAGAGCAGTGTATTGACTTGGATAAATGCAGGAAGATACATGCCATTGTGCAGCCCGGCGGCTTGGGGGTGATGCAGCGCCCCTAACAGGGTAAGTCAAGACTTAAGCAAAGGGATACATGCCACCGAGGGGACGGACCAGCGTGGCTCGGGAATAATGCAGCCCGAGGGCGCTCTCCGAGCTTAAACGAACTTGGAAGATGTCACCGTTACGTAGACGAAGTAGAGTTGATGTAGCCGGGCCACGCCGTTGAAGGAATGACATCTCATGAGCTACCGGGACCACGAGCCTCGGGAGGCTCGAGGCTCAGTGGTTCTCACGAACCATATCCATTTCTTCTCGAACGACATGGATCACGGCCTCTGAGACGCCAGACCTGCCCAGCAGTTGCGCTGATGAGCGGCGCCACGCTTCGTGGCCGAAAGCGCGCATCTGAACGTAGCCGTGTGGTGGGCCTCATAGCGGCTCCGCGACGTGATGGCCGTAAGCGCTCTGAGATGCGCCTGTTGAGCCCACAGGACATCGGCTGGCAGAGACGCAGCCCGGCATCCTCGGGCCTGGATGGGGGAGTCACGCTCTGTAAGCGGCCGTGGCCGCCACATGGCTCTTGCTTCTCACAGTTCTTGGGTGGTCCTGATGATGAACTCTGGGTGGTGGGCACTCCTTGCCTGTGTTCTCCCTGAGGGAAGCGTGGTCATGACACGCCTCAAGTGGTGCCCAAGCGCCTCCCTCGTGAGGGGTTGGCAAGGTCCGAGGCCCTTTCCCAGGAAGAGAGCCCGAGCCCTGCTCGAGGAGGCGCCGGCGCGCTTTCCTATGTGACGGAGGCGAGGTCGAACCACAGAGGCAGTGCTGATCCCCAGAGGCTCTGACGCGCGCCATCTCCCTGAGGGTCCGGCCTTGGCGCCGCAACTTCTTCTTGGGATGGTCTCCGAAGGCCTTCACTTCGCCGCCGGGTCATCGATTGCTGCGGCTTGAAAGGCGCGCTCAAGAGAGCACACCGCATCCCTCTCTTCACACGGGACCGTGATGATTCCTCCGCTTCCAGGCATCTTGAGAATGTTGTAGCCGTGATGAATGACTGCCATGAACTTGGCCATGGCTGGATACCCGAGGATGGCGCTATACGTGCGGGTGACAGATGTGCTGTGACGTCGAAGTCAATGAGCTCGGTCTGCCGGTAGTTGTCGCGCTTGCCAAAGGTGTGACGGGCAAGCGGACTTGCCCCTATATCGGTGTGGTGGAACCATCGGTTACTCTGAGAAAGGTTTGGCTGGCTGAGTTGCTCATAGGGCGCACTTGAAGGTTGTTGAGCGTGGTCGACGGACAGACGTTGAGCCTCGCGCCGCCGTCGATAAGAGTCTTAGTGACTTGCACATTCTTGATGATCCGGGAGCACAGCATAGGAGTGCTCCTGCGGTGGCCGCCAAGACTTGGTGAGTCTGGGTCTGCCGAAGTTGAAGGTGATGGTGCATTGGGACCACCTGGCGGTAGCTGTGGCCTCGAAGCTTGGGGAGTGCCAGCGTTCACCTACATGACTGAGCGAATCCTGTTTGAAGATCTGCCGAGAGGTGGGGCCTGAGCACCGCCCAAGATGCAAGCGATACGCGGCTCCTGGAAGCCCCCGGCCCTACGTCCTTGTGGTGGTCGTCGTTTCCTTCTTGGTGGCGGCAGCGAGGAAGACCGGTGTTGCGCCGAGGGCGATCCTCACGAGGCGGGTCTCTCCAGCGCCCTCACGAGGTTGGTCCTACGCCCGGTCCTCATGAGGCCGGTCCACGCCACTCTGGCGCCGCCACGGTCGTCCCGGCGTCCGCCTCCACGCCTCCTCCGTGGTCGTAGCCCCGGTCGTTACGCTCAGGCGTCGACCGTAGCGCCCTTCTCAGTATGGCTCGAAGCTCTTGGCGATCGCTGGTGTTGTGGGTATTCAGGTTATGGAAGCGCCCGAGAACGGTCGGCTGCTCTTTGGCGACTCGAGGCTGATCTCCGCCTCGCAGTGTCGGGCTCACGCGAGCACCACTTCCGCTCTCTTTTAGCGCTTCCATGTCTTTGGCCCTTGGTCTTGTTTTCTTTCCGCTCCTGCGGTCACCGCAGCTCGAGGAGAGAGAGGCGCCCTCCTCGCCCCCTAAGCGCACTTGACGCCCAGTCGCCAGGTTGAACGGCTCTGAGGGAGGTGCGTAGCTCCTCGTGGATAGCCGCTTCCTTCATCTTTGACATCGCACGGACGCCTGGCCGTCGAAGAACACGGAGATGATGGCCAGTCCGTGACCTTAGGGATCTTGAGGCGGGTGTTGTTGAAGCGGCTGGATGCCTATACGGAGGGTTTCTCCGGTTGTTGCTTGATGCGGCGTAGATCGCCATGATGGAGTGGTCACGAGTGCCCTAGAAGTTGGCGGCAAGCGGTGGCGCATCTCGTCCCAGAGGAGATCGAGCGTCTTTGCGAGTTCAGGAGCCAAGAACGGGCCCCATCTCTTGAGAGCCATGGGAAACCAGTTCGCCGGCCATGACTTTTTCGTCGGCCGTTATTGCTGCCCGATGCTCAGCTCGTAGAGCTACAAGAACTCAGCGAAGTGCGGCGGTGCCATCAGAAGCGAGGAGGCAGATCTGGCTTGAACTTACTGGCGAGCGACGCCACGCAGCTTCCGGGGGTGAAAAGCGCTGGCAGCCCGGCATTGTGGTTGCCGCTGTGCCCCGCTTTGGGGCGGAGCTTGGTCTTGACGAAGTTCGCCGTAGCAGCTGCGCCAGCGGTCTGCGCGGTCTTGATGAGGTGGCGCGGGAGCGCCGGGCGCAGCTTCTCTCGGGCCGCATGATTTCTTGGCGGCTTCTTTCTTCACGCTGCGAGCGCGGCGTAGTGGATCACGCCCAGCGGAGGTGCGTCGGCGTAATTCACCGAAACACCGCTCTTGGGGTTGAGGCGGTGGAGGCATGCCACGAGCCGTCGCCGCAGGCTGGTTGAGGAGGCGAGAGTGGGACGACAGGAGAGCCCCTCGCGCGCCGGACAAGCTTCGGCAGCACGGTCGAGCCACTCCTTATAGAAGTGCGTCGGCGAAGCGGTACGCAAGAGCTCGTTCCGCGCGTGGAGCATAGCCCGTGCCTTCATGGGAGGCGCTGATGCTGCGCGTGAGAGCGAAAGAAACCCGGCAGGGTGAGTGGCGGAGTAGCGGTGCGGCCATCTTGCCGCACCGAAGGATGCAACAAGGGCGCTCGCTGCTCGTTTCCTCACGCCGGGCGGTGCAAGCGTTGGCGATGGGAGGCCGGAGAAACGACGGCGTAGCCCCACCTCGGAAGCCGTCCTGGCGGCAGCGAAGCGGAGAAAACGGCCGGCCGACGCGCAGCTCCGGCCACGCGCAGCATCCGCCATGGAAGCGACGAGTGAATGCGGCAACAGCGAGCGATGGAAGGAAACCCGCGGCGCGCCCTACCGGGCGGCGCCATATGTCGGATGTGGGGTTCCGGCAAACCCTTAAGGTTGGAACCGGGAGTGCGGCGCTGCTGAAGTCTTTCCACTCCTGCGATCTATACGCTCTAGCTTCGCTAAGATCTTGCGGACGAACTTCGAGTCGAACCTCACAACACGAAAGAGACACGGGTTTATATCTTGGTTCGGGCCACCGTTGTGGTGTAATACCCTACTCCAATGTGGTGGGAAAATGGTGGATTGCCTCTTGGGGCGATGATGAGCAGTACAAGGAAGAACAGCCTCCTGAGGTTGAGGTGTTCTTGTGGCTAGGCTCTCGATCGGATTGGATCAAGCTAAGATCCGATGCCTCTACTGTGGTGGCTAGCTCTACTTGTATAGGCCCTGGTCCTCTTCCCAAATGTTGAGCGGGAAGGAGCCAACAACGGCAATGAGCAAATTTGAAGGGACAACTAGTACAAGCTATCGACAAAGCGGTCTTCGTCTCGCGAAAAGCTATGGGGTGACGCCGTCTTGGGCTCCACGATGACCTCCGCGCTTTGCCGTCCTCCCCGGTCTTGGTCTGTTGCACCAATATGGAAACCTTTTGCACGATGCCTCGGTACTCTTAAATGCTCCAAGGCTTGCCTCCTTAGCACCAAAGAGGAAATAGGGACCCCTTTGCCGCCTTTGCTGCCTCGCTCCCTTTGGCACCATTCATCATGGCTCACGTCCACGAGAGCCTCGTCGATTCACCTTGCCTTGATATCTCGCTCCTCGTGAGCTCTTCCCGGCTAGGCAGCTCCAGAGGAGGTCTTGTGTTAATAGCCTCATGAGGCTTGGCTCCTCAGCGAGGGTCTTGGATGCCTTGTCGATGAAGATGGGCCAGACACTGACCAGCTAATAGGCCCATATGCCATGGGCATGACAGTGCAAATCTGGGGACGCCCGTTCCCCGAGCATAGCGCCGACAGCTACTATCTCAGAAGTCAAGTCCATATTTAGTGTTAAACTTGTGAAAAGCATAGGTATTCATAAAAAGATTTAACACAATCAGACTCAAGCTTTCAATAACTAACTATTTACCTTCGTCGAAAGTTCCCAATCTTCGTGAGTTACGTTTAATTCTTTTCTAAAAGATCCCACCTGAATTCAATAGTATTCTTCATAAAAGAACCAAGTATCAAGTATCGAGCATGGATTGATCATCATGAGAAAGCCGAGCATAAAAGTTTTGAATAATAATTTCTCTCGAGAGCTCATGATTGGGGCATGAATATAACATTGACAAGCCTCCCCAAGCTAGAGAGTGATACTTTCTCCTTCATGAGGCCAAAATTATATATATATATATATATATATATATATATATATATATATATATATATATATATATATATATATATATAGTCGATCACTAATAACTAGATGCATAGGATATTTTTTTGGTTTAATTCTAATTTCAATCGATTCAGTTCAAGATCCAATATCATCGCCTAGCCTATACCATGTCAACGCCCTTTTCCCTTCTATAGCTAATATTAAAGGCGCTTAAGCTTTCATAGTTCTCCATACATCACCTTTTTTATGCGTTGATTTTGTGTTAGTCCACGAGAAATTAGCAATTTGAGATTTAAAACAACACATAACATGTTAACCCCAGATTTATGTCAACCAGCCGAGGTAGGTCCGATTGTCTCCTTTGTGAACTGGGCTTCGTTAGCGAGGTCCCATACCTATTTTATTCTATACACACCCTTTCCATTATGTACCAAAGGAATCCCTCCAAAAACGAAGGTCAAACAAAAACTAAACAGATCAAAGAAAAACCGAAGAGATCCTAAAAAACGAAAAGAGATCGAGTGCTACAAGAGCAATGCATCATGGCGGAGGCGTAAAGCTTATGAACTCTAATCTGCTTTCGGCCAGGCGTCCCACACGTCTGCAGCGCCAATAAGTGATTTTTTTCAAAACTATTATGTTTTGTAGCAATTTCGGAAACTATAGTGTAGAATGAAAAAAGCATAAAACTAAGTAGCCCGTCTGGCCCGAGTGGGCGAAAAAGGAGTTTTCGACGCCAGGCCATGGCTGATATCGCACGGCAGCTGGGCCAAAAAGCTTCATTGGCTGAGGCCGAATCCGAAAATAGTAGCTTTGGCACATGACGGCGGAGCCGATTCGGCTGCTGCCCACTGGGATCGAGTAGTACTTTTTTAAGCCATTCGGTCAAAAGGTGCTGACTCTTACCGCCGTCTTGACCTCTGTTCTTCGTTCTTCGTTTCCCTTTCTCTCTCTCAGATTATACATGTGGCCCTTCGCCTCACACGATCTCCTCCATTTGCCACTCATTTACAAATCCAACCCACAGAATCGGTAGATCCACAGCAATCCCCACCAAGCCCATGGTGTTATTATTTTTTGCTATGGGATAGTTTTTGATGTGTTTTGGGAGGAGCAGCCAGTGGAGGAGGAGCCATGGTGGAGAAGGAGGACGGGTAGTAGGTGGTGGTGACTAGTAGAAGCTGCTTTCACTTGAGAGGAGGTGGTGAGGAGGAGGAGGCAGGTTGGGGGCTGACCGGGAGTTGAACCTCTCCAGGTGCAAATTCGAGCGGCATTGTCGTTATTCTCCGATGGTGCAGAGCACAGGACACACACTTGAAGCTATAATCACGTCGTCACAAATATTATGTAAATTGTATAGTTTAGTTAGTCTATATAAGTCATATTGTGAATTTTAGTGTCGATATATTTTTGGAGGCATTTTAGCGATTCCATTTGGTTACAAGCATAGTTAAGTGTAGCGTATTAATATTAGTGTTAATTGTGAATTTCAGTGTTAATTTAATTTAGGAGGCATTTTAGCGCATAGTTCATGTAGCGGATAATATTAGTGTATATTGTGAATTTTAGTGTTAATATATTTTTGGAGGCATTTTAGCGCATAGTTAGGTGTAGCTGGATAATATTAGTGTATATTGTGAATTTGAGTGTTAATTTTTTTGGAGGCATTTTTAAGCGCATAGTCTGCGGTGTAGCGGATAATATTAGTGTATATTGTGATTAATGAGAAGATGGCAATGTCTCGATGTGTGAAAATGTCATACGAATCAAATTAATCTGAATGTTTACTACGGGCGCTGGCAATGTCTTCGATATAATGAGTTGGGGGTTGATCTTAGCGAGTTTAAAAAATGGCGTCATGACACTAAATTGACCGAACCAATTTGGACATTAGACGATTTAATAGCGCACTTGGTTGACAACTAGTTTCGTCTGGATCCTGAAGTATGATGATACGTCGTGATTCATGCATTGTGGACCAAATCACGTAAAAATGTCAGAGTAGGAGTTGATGCGGTAGATAGGAGCCAGCATTGGTTGTCCTGTTAAGGCAATTTGTCGAGACCGAAGAATCCACCCATATGCACTTGTGCAACTTTGTGCCGAAGGAGGAGATACCGTAGAACTCCACGAGGGGTATGAACCCGGCCAAAGGCGTTGAAGTGGCTAACGAGATTGTTTTATCCGGGTCACAGCCACAAGATGTGGGATGCTAGCCAACCCGAGAAAGAGTTAGACTACGTGTGGCACACAATGTTTGTAGTCTCGATCTTTGAAGCGAGTAGCCGGTCGATAATATTAGGCTGGTTCGTGTTTTAGCGATGGGGATGAGGAAGGGATGAAATGCAGAGGGTGATGGAGTGAAGAGGGCGAGGATGGATTGGTGGAGGAACTTGGATTACGAAAATTCTGAGGATGAAGTTGAGGCACTGATTCCTTACGCATGTGGAAGGACATATCCACCGGCCTTACTTGGTGAGCTTGATAGCCATGAGACTCCATGGCGGTATAATCTGGAAATCCAAGTACAAATAGGGGCTATGTTTGATACAAAGAAAAAATTGAAGTATCGTTGATAAAGTGGGCTATGTCTCTGGAGAGGGTTTTCAAGACACACATATCAAGTCCAACAAACTATACCCGTGAAAATGTGTTGAAAAAAGGGTTGTCGAGTGAAGGTGCACGGCAACGCGGCCGTGCCAATCGGACATCCAGCAGGTTGTCACCATTGTCATCCCCAAGCATAATTGTGTGAGGAAGAACCTGCTGGTGAAGCATCCGAACCTGACTTCAAGTCTCATTGCTAACTTCATGTATACCAGATAGTAGAAAGAAAGATATGGAAGCAAAACACATCCGCACAGCGATGAAGGTCGGATGGAAGTATGTCATTCCTTATGGGAAGGCTTGGAGGGCTAGCGGAAGGCTATGGAGGAAAGGTTTGGGAACGTTCTTGACTCATATGATAATGTTGTCCGTCTCCTAGGCACTCTTGAAGGAGAGGAATCCGGCACTTATGTGAGCGTACAACACATGAGGTTCTTTGAGTATACCAGTTCAAGGTGTTGAAACGAAGTGTTCTTCTCTTTTGGTATGTGCATCGAAGCTTTCCGGCATTGTCCTCCCTGCTTACATTTTGTGGATGGTACATTCCTGACCGGTCGATATAGAGGGCAAATCCTGACTGCTATTGGTGTGGATCGGAACAATCAAATCATCCCGCTTTGCCATGGCATTTGTGGAGGGTGAGAACTTTCTCGGTAGGTATGGTTCTTCCGCCAAGTGAAAATTGCCATCGTGAAGGACCGAATAAGCGTGTATGTCATTCATAGCCATGACATGCTTGAGTATATTGAAGGGGTAGTGAAGACGCCGTAATCCACAGATGTATGACTCTAACGAACACCTTGGAGGACTTGCAGAAGCCGGTGGTGCATGTGCGCCATCTTGGGAGGCTAATTTTTCTCACAGTTCAAGAACAAGCCCGTGTTGATGAACTTGTTCAAAAGAGTGTATGCAAGCCGACACAGCCCGGCAGTTAAATCTGAATTTATTTGGTCAAAACTAGATGAGTTTACTAAGAAGCAGAGTCCCGTCTGCAGGGAAGAAAATGGAAGAAGATCAAGTTAAATTAAAGCAGCACTCATCGCTGGCTAGCTAGAGGAGCCCGATGAGGTCTTTGTGACTTGCCAGTGAATTGGCCCTCCTAATACTAATGCAGGAGAAAGAAGGGAAGGGCAATAAAGTTAATTTTTACACGAAAGTGGATAGAGAAAGAGCCTCCAAAGAATTGAATATTTGCTGCCAAAATGGCTTACACATACATGGAGCTAGGTATGGCCACACTGACAACCAATCTTAGCGAGGTGTATAACTTTGTGTCTTGAGAAGAGAACGAGCATTGCCACTCCACAACTATTGTGGAGGCTTTATTCCATGGCACTTTGAGATATTTGAGAGAAAGGCACTTGAGTTATACGAAGCATATTGAAGATAATCAGAACACACCTTATTGTGGTAGTGTCATGGAATACATGGCAAAGAAGATAGAGCAAGCAAAGAAGCACCTTTGTCAGGACTCATAGGGAATCAAGAAAGGAGGTGTGAGGTTCGACACTTCCTACCGATGGTTTTGGTTAAGGAAATGAGGTGAAGACACACGAGGTAAAAAGTGGAGCGGAATTTTATCCAGCGATGTGAGTGTACGTACAACAAACCGCAGTTATTGCACCTACCTTACTTTCTCATGTGTTGGCCCACGTGGCCAGTTAGAGTTGGATGCTATCTCGCTTACGTGTCCCCATACTATTTAAAAATGATGCTTTCAACACGGACAGGCCAGGCAGATGGCGGGGTTTTTGAAGTCAAATCGGCAATTTCAACAAGGTAAGCGGCGGTGAGAGAGTATATATCCTGCATCGAGACCTTGGCCGAACAAGTAAGGCGAGACGGAAGGCCCGTCGCATCACGAACGATATGGACCCGGTCTGAAGGTAGGGGTGGAACAACGAGCCAATGTTTGTTATCTTTCGCATGACTTATGGGCATAGGATGAAAATGTGTCCAGAGCTTTGAACAAAGATGGTGCTTAGCATCCGACTGGGTGCTTCCACATAGGCGGCTGCGACAACAAGAGGAAGAAGGCGGACCTGGTCGTGATGATCCGGTAGAAGAGGCGGACGAGGAAGAAATAACTCACAAACTATATAATATTAACCGGGGACTATGTTTTAATTTGTAATATGTCGGGACTATGTTTTAATTTATAATATCCTCATGGACTATGTTTTAATTTGTAATATATCGGGACTATGTTTTAATTATGTAAATCCTCATGGACTATGTTTTAATTAGTACTATGTCGGGACTATGTTTTTAATTTGTAATATGTCGATTTATGTTTTTATTTGCACACAGGATTTGTTGTTTGAATTGCGGATATGTCTTTGTATCCAGATTTGGCTTAATGGCGACATCGATGAAAAGCAAGGCATCCCTAATGGAAGCCGAAACAACTTAAACGTGTTGGTCACTCATTACCCCAAAGACTAGCAGGCGATACGATTCATGGGTTGATGGGTATGTGTTATATAATGGAGTCCATATAATGACTTACTATGTTTTACATACTTTTCACCAGCCTTCTTGATCTTTTTTATTTTGTGAGTTAAGTTGGGCTGGACTTCCTGCCTTAGCTTGCGGCCGGTTAGAATTTTGATTGGATGAGTGGATTGATGGTGGGACTTAGATGAAGCGATTGAACCGGTGCTTGATTACACAGAAGTGAAGTGAACGCGTTTCTCTTCGATAAGTCACTCCTTACACAGCGAAGTAGATGAATGGAGGCTAGAGACACATACGTTTCACTTTCCATGGGGAGAGATAGTTGCCTGCTTTTACGGGATATTAATAAGTACTTGTTGGGATTACCTACGGCAGGTCTTTATATGGGTCCCATAGAAGCGAGAATCAATTGTAGGCAGCGATGCGAACTTAGTTTTTGACTGCCGGTCCAGACTGCTAGAGACCATAGAATACTTGATCCTCATGGACCTCTTTTTAGATGGTTGAGCCCGGGTTCGGGTAACCATCACGTACTTAAACAAATGTTGTTTTTTTAGTTGCCCGATTTTTCCTTACAATTATTACGTTTCTATGTAGATTGTCTCGTTAGGACATCGCGATGTTGAGTTGTCGGAGGCCGCAGTTGGCCCCAAGTCCCTAGAGGCATATATTCTTTGGCTGTTCGACAAGGCGATATTCTGAGAGAACCACGTGACCCTTTGTCAATGCACGACTCATCGGTATTACGCGAGAGATAAATGGCATACATTTGTGGATATTCTCTGAGAGGAGTTTTGGTTACTGTTTTGTGTTATTTCATCTGAGGCACTGTGCAAAGCTTGCTTGTTGAAGTCTAGAAAATCTGGTGTTGTTGGATGTCCATTATTGTTGCAGCTACGGTCATACGAGAGATTCCCTATTGGGCGACCCTATGTCTACATTGATAAACCTTTTGGTTTGGAGGACTTGGCTGGGGCTTATGTGCACCGCTATCGGTGACTTACCTACTATAGGTTACATTTTGGAAGGCACGGCGAGAATTGCTTTTTATATTAAGTAGCAAGTCGTTCAATTATTTTTGCCCATTCATTAGGCAATAATAATGCTTATTTGTTGTCATACTGAGGAGACAGTTTTAACGCCAAATCGGGTTAGGGATGCTACCCGTCCTTCCTGGCCTTGATTTGATAGTTTGCCTGAGGATCAAGTTATCTGGGAACCATACTCATTGAGGCTATATCATCGAGGTACCCAGTTAGGATTTCTGGATTGTGCACTGAAGATCGGCATTTTGGATGACCAAGGCCAAGTTGTGGTGTTCGATGTGACGGTTGAGGAGATGTCTCTTCATAGAGTAATGAAGACAGATTCGGTCTATATCAAGAACGAGATTCCAAAAATTCCACTGATTTAGAATACGTGCACAAGTAAAGTACTAATACTATTTTAGTTATCGGCTATACATTCATAATATACCTAGCGAGTATGTATCGCGCATAATATCAATATAGGGAATGATCGCCTAGGAGGAAACAAGTCCATGGATTGCGGCTTAGAGAGCATTACCCCTTACGTTTCACGAATGGACTACCGGCTGCGACAAATACACGGGGTGAGGGTCGGGACGCTAAGCGGGAAATGTTAGTTGTATCTGCAGCATGCAAACATACAACAAGGGTCTACTTGGTTCCATCAACTATGCTCACGATGGATCGAAGCCCTCTCACCCATATGATATAGCTAGCCTCTGTTGTGGGAACCCGGTACCACGCGTAAATGCCTTAGTTCTTATATGTTGAGTCTTTTATTAATCTGGACATAATCCGGCAGGTGTCTATTCGTGGTGTCTATCGCCTACTTTGAGGATATAATTGGTTAACTCTTCATCTCTGGTGACTTGGTGATGCAGGCGCGAGGAGGTTCAAGCTTTAATGCGGGCGCTTTGGAAGGGGAGAAACTTATCCCACGGCGAGAGGGCGTCTCATGGTTGAGGCGTCTTGATGACAAAGCTTCTGTGGGATTTACGCTTGCTGTTACGTGTAGCCGGTCTTGGATGTTGCACTTCCTCCTCCAGCACCTCGTCGCCACGTCCCTCTGTCTGACGATTCAGAACCACGACCCTACGTACAGCGTTCACAACCATGACCTTACCATGCACATTGCAGAACCTCATCCTTCCTGGCGGGGAGCTCTTCTGGCATGAGCCACCTCCTTCACAGCAGGGGCTCTTCCCACCAGCGTGAGCCACCTCCCTTCACAGCCTGGGGAGCTCTTTCGGCATGAGCCACCACCTCGCTACTGACCGGGGCTCTTCCTGGGTCAAGCCACCTCCCCTTCCTGACCCGGGGAGCTCTTGCAGCATGAGCCACCTCCTTCTGAGCCGAGGGGAATCTTCACAGCATCAGCCGAGATGAAACTAGGTAACCCTACTCACTACATTCTTTTGAGCAGAGTAATGTCGTTCATACATTTGTATCAATTTTACAAGTTTTTTGCTTTACACATGGTAACCTATGTAGCAGTTCATGCATTGAATGATCCACCCATCCTTAGTGGTGGTACTGATTACTTTGAGCGGCCGCGGGGATGATGACCATGCTACAAACATTTATGTAGCTTCTCATGACGGTGTTTCACACTCCACCACCACACAGCCTTGAGAACCTGAGAGGAGGCCGTGACGGGAGCCAGGGTTAACTATGCCCGTGGTTGCCATGAGCCTCGTCCACCGCCTGGTAGCTTATCGCCTTCCGGTCCTCGCATGAGGAAGACCCAGACTTCGTCGCCCGTCCCCATGATGATATACTTGTGTCTATGTATGACTCATTATCTATGTTAGTTTGAGACTAATGACCATATGCTTATTATCTATGTATGACTCGTATCTATGTTACTATCGCACTTCCTTCTATCCGATGGGGGGAACATATATTGTTTTTATGTGTCACGAGAGGCATATTACAATTAAGTCGCATTCTTATTTCCAGTTACATTTCCAAATAGATTTAACCGATAATTAAGATACAAGTACATCTGAATTAAGCAGTGCTGGCTGAACTTGTGCAATACCTCTTACATACTACAAAATGAAATTCAGATAGAACATAATGCCCTACAATAATACAATACAAACTGGAATACATCTTACATACTACATGAAGTCATCATCGTCATCCTCCAGTTGATGCAGCCCTCTTGCCCTTCGACGGTCGGTCCTCTTGCCCTCCGTCGATGCAGAACTCTTGCCCTTACTGGATACAGAACTCTTGCCACGCCGAGGATCTGAGAAGTCTTGCCTTTGGGCGATGCAAAACTCTTGCCCTTCGGCGATCTCTGAGAACCAGGAGCGGCGGCATGAATATGTCTTCGATAAATCCTCGCTCTCCTCGGTCCATAAAAATGTATTCTTTGCTGCAGTCCTTACGAAAGTTTCACTCTTGACTCCACTACCTTCTTCCACCTTTCATGCAACCTAAGAAGTTCTTGGCGTACCTCCTCATAGGTCGCTTCAGAATACCCAGGACCTACGTGAATTGTTTGAGCCAACTCATTCATTATGGTGTCACTACCGGTGAGTTGATCCAACAGAACTATCCTATCGTCCATCCCCTGAAATCGGTAACTAGACTCGGAAGAGTGCTGCTCATCCCGGGCTGAAAACTACGATCGAATGGACAATAGGACATCTCGACTACACTACACTAGAA